>JAPKLW010000019.1:1176708-1188050 GCA_026898455.1 Plectranthus barbatus | reverse complement strand
AGGTAACGGAAGAATGAATCCCAACTCTCATTATGTTCTTAGATAATAGTTATGTAATTCTATTGGTCTTCACAAGACGATGCGGAATAAGAGTGTGTCCCAGCTCACACTCTTCAGAAGAGAATTCTATATATAAGGAGATTGCTGAGTCCCAGCTCTCAGCAATTCAATAGTCATGTACAAAGGATATTGGTTCCAGCAGATAACAAGATTGCTGAGTCCCAACTCTCAACAGAAGGATGACGACTGCTGAATCAATACATATTCGAATCAATCTTGGGAAATTGATCAAATAAGGGAATATATATCGGGATACTCAACTGACGTATCAATTGAGATCATCATCAATGAAAGAGAGACGATACACAATCGCCATCATTACCGAAGATCTCGTTCAAAGGCTCGAGGAGATTTAATTCTGAGAATAGCTGCCATGTGGAAAGTATTTGCAAAACCGTCGATTCCCAAGGCAGACGAAGTAATTAGAAGATCAGATTTATAGGGAGACTATATTTATTTAAGGAGAGGTTCTCATTCAAGATAGCAATACTCAATAACCTCAAAATCCTAGATTTGACACCTACCTCCTATTCCCATTTTTCCAGAAACCCTGCTCGAAGAAATAAAAAATGTCGTTCTTCACCATTTCACCAAAATACCTCCTAAATGGGTTCGAGCAACGTGACTTGGAAGTCTCCAAATTGATAGGAAGAGTCTTAATCTTCACGAATATCACATCTAAGGAGATTCTCTCAATTCTCGGTTCACCATGGATGATGAGTTTTCTCATATTAGAACCGAACGGAGATAGGCAGTCTATTCTGTCAGGCCATGACAGTTTTCTTGTTGGTGAGATAAAAACTTGTCAGGTGGGTCTGAAGATGGATATTCCTTAGTCACAAGGAATGGCAAAGCCCTCTTGGTTCCAGTCAACCAAGGTATTTCAGGCTCCCGTTCAGGTTCTTCCCATCTCTTCTTCCAACATCAAGCTTCACAGCCATGGAGAGGAAGTGGAGATCATGGGAAGGCTCTCAGATAGAATAGATGCAACAAGAATCATCCTCTAAAAATTTGACGAGCAAAGCAAAGCTCGTGAATCATGTTGTCCTTCAAAATAGTATGACATTAAGAGCTAGAAGATTTGAAAATAGTATGGTGAGATCTGATGGTAATCAGACGTTTCCTCAAGGATCAGCTAGACTGTCCGCAGGAAGAAGATGAGTTATCCACCCAGAGCAGGAAGGTGAAGAGTTGCCCATGGATACCTCAACAAGACATTGTTGTGGAAGCAAGGCGTCTTACAACAATGAGCTCGGGAAATGATCAAGAAGGAGCAGATCTAGCAAAGGTGTTATCGGAGCACTCTGAAGACAAATTGATCATTGTTAACTTGTAGTATTATACTTTGCAAAGTGTAACTCTTGTAAATCAATGATATCAATAAAATGCTCGTGTTGATGACAATACTCTGTTGTCTCAATCAAAATAACTTCCTAAATCAAATGTTAGATCATTACAATCCTAGTGTAACGAAACCTATAAAAAAAACTATATGATTTTCCTTGAAAAGATTGAAAAATGTAAAGGAAATTAAAATGATAGGAATTTCTCAAAGGTCTTCCCAACCCCCATCACAAGCAAAGTGTTTGAATGGTGAAAAGGATCAAGCATATTACTCTCTGGTGACTGCTGAGTCCAAGCTCTCAGCAGATTCCCGACAAATACTGAGGTTGAGCTCTCAGTAGAAAGACTCTTGAACTTGAGAAGTTCATTGAATATTGAGAGTCTAGAAGAACTTCTGAATCCAAGCTTTTAGCAGATATCCGGTGTTTACTGTGTCCAAGCTCTCAGTTGATTGATAATGATTGCTATTTTGGAATAGCAGATAAACTGGAAAAAGTTTTCCAAGTCCAAGCTCTCAGTAAAGAGACTCTTGCTTCAACATGGATCAAAATTTAGAAGAGTCTATTCTGTCTATTCAGTAATTTTCTATAATTTAGAAGAGCTCTCAGCAAAGTATGGTAAATTTCTTCAAAATTGATCTCAAGAAAATGTTGAGTCCAAGCTCTCTACAAGCTATAAGCATCTACTGAACAATAGAACGCAAAGAATGAATGTTGAGTCCAAGATCTCAGTAAATCAGGTCCATAATTATGTCATTCACCTCAAGCAAAGAAAGAATGTTGAGTCCAAGCTCTCAGCAAAATAGGTGATCTATGGCATTCCATATTAATGGGGTACAATCGTATGCTGAGTCCCAGCTCTCGGCATAGGCCTTTCACATTGCTGGTTATCAAGTGTTCAACATAAGCATCATTACTTGTTGACCAACAAACAAAAAGGAGATAATTGATTCAAAAATATCTCGAAAGGCAGGATTATCTAATGATGAAGAAACTGCAGAGTTTGTTTTCATTACAAAGTAACTCTAGCACAGGGCGGCGACGAATGCCAAGGAGACACGTCAGCCACACTCAAGATTCCAATGAACTAGGACGTCAGGCGAACCATCACCAACTTCCCAACCGTCAATTCATCCATATCAGAAGAGGAGATCCAACCGCTCACAGCAGAAGCCGGTTAAAGAGGGATCCTATAAAAGAAGTTTGGCTTGGGAACTCTAACCCTAATACTCCCATACCTTCTGATTTAAAATTCTTCTACACTTTTTGAAACTCTCAGAAGAATACATCAACGGCGGAATCTTCAAATCGCACCAGTCCCCCCTACCGAATCATCCGAAAACACCAACATGCTCGGAGAACCTGAACAATTCCAGCCAACCTCACAGGCATCTACAAGATGGTGGACATTGATGAGTCAATTCCATACTACTGCCTAATCGCCATAAGTCATGGAAAATTGCCTGGTGAACTTACCAACAACCAAAAAAGGGTTGCTCAAGTCAAGAAGGACAAGATATTGTACGAGTCACTGTTCCAGAAGCATTGGTGTGAAGATCATGGCAGTTGTTGATACAGATGAAAAATTCTTCACCACAAGTGTTTTGGGTAGCAAAATCATAGCAAGCCCAAAAGTTTTGGTGAAAAAGTATGGACTCTACAATGATGGTGAAGATGTAGCCAACTACATGATCAACGATGAAGCCGAGATGAAGAAGAGATACCTGAGATGGAAGTTGGAATCATACACCGATTTATGGAAACTAGCAGCACCACTAAAATCTCTCGCAGAACCGATGAGAAATTTAGCACAGGTTGTTATAAGGATGCTAGTGGGCGAAGTTGGCTCACTCTCTAAGTTAAGTGCTAAGAAGTTTGCTGTTATAATGGCAATTGAAGATGAAGTTCGTGGAAACTGGGCAAAGTTCATCTACACCAAATGGCTAGCGCATGTCTACAAGAACTAGAGTGTGAAGAAGGATCTCACGTTCACTCAAAACGTAGGCTTTGGATTGAAGATAAGCCACTTTATGGAAGGGATCGTACCAAAAGGAAAACGCTGCCACGGTGAGGGTTTGATCTACTCCGACTACATACCGCCAACCAGAAAATAACAACCACCAAATAATTTCAGGGAACCATTGATACCGAAGGGAAAGAGCAACGTCAACCCTAAAGAGGCATGCTCTAATGAAGAAGAAAAATACCACTGCCATATCGTTATGTCTACTACTGCTCCACTTATTACCGAGGAACTTGAAGAACAAAAGTGCAAAGCTGATTAGGATGCCCTATTTACTGAACTTGAAAATTTGGTCGACATTCCATCACAAGAAACTGGTCAACTCTCCGATCAAACCACTATGAAAGGGAGGCGTGCAGAGGAGCCCTCAACAAAGGAAAGGGAAACCAGTGAGTGATGATGAGAAAGTCAAGAGAAGGAGCAAGCAAAGAAGATCCTCAGGAACACTCTCCAAATGAAGGTACTTGCGGTAGATACTTCTCTACCATCCTCAGATGTCGTCAAGGACACGGCGACAGAATCCACAGATGCCACTGCAAAGCGAAGGCTTGAATTTTTTGATAAGGAAGAATCTCAGAAGAAAAGGTGACAGAGAAAATCGCTCGAGAGGGTACAAAAACAAAAAGACTACGCCAAGATCCGACTTGAGATGACACTTGAAGAAATGGAATTAAGATACGCAGAAGTCATGGATTGTTATGCAGAGTGCAATGTCAGGAATCAAGCAGGAGAACAAACAGGTCGCATCACTCGGAAAGATGTTGAGGAAATGTAACCCGAGAAAGGAAAAAGTAAGGTCACATTCGTTGAAGATGTGGAAAAAATTGTTGATCTTGAGCGAAGACAACTGAAAGAAGCCCTAGAGGAATCAAGAAGATTGCAGACTACAGGACAAGGAGAAAGGAGCTGTGACACAACACAATTTCAGCCCGCCACCAATCAAGGGGGAAGCGTAAGTGCTAAAGAAATTTTTGAAAAAAGTTTGCTGCAGGCTGCTGAGGAAGAAGGTAGCAATCCTGTTGTTGAAATAGAAAGAGAATCAGAACACTTCGTTGAGCAAGGAGGAAGCCAACTTGTTACAATCATGGCAGAACCTGATTTGAAAACGACATTAGACCAGATCCCGGCTAATGATTCAGGAACTCAGGAAGCAGAGGAAAGGTATGCTAATTTAGAGACAGTCGTACCAGGACACGTTCAGCAAATCACCACAACCAATGAAGGAGCAGATGCTGAGGAACCTACTGTTGAAGCAAATACCTCACTTAATGCTGAGTCGCTAGCAGGACTACAAGAAGAGCTCACAGAAAGTGTGCGGGCTCGGAATGATCAATATCTACGATGAATGGGTATTGAACCTTCTACCGTTCTAGCATGGAATATAGAGGTAGATACCACGAGTGTGCTCGAAAGAACAATAGAATCCATCTGGCAACAACGCATTCCGGTTCCCAGCTCTCCAGAAGTTTCAGGTATATCCTTCAGTGATCTTCCTAGCTCTCATGATGAAGAAGATGCAGGAACCTTCACAGACGGAGAATACATATTTCGAGAAGAAACTCTAAGAGTGTCCATGGAAGGACCACCCGACAGGAACTATAAAGCAGAATGGATTGAGAAGTGGTGTCCTCCTGTCACATCAAGAGATGAGGAGAACGAGGATCTCATCTCTTGGGCATGAGACATAAGCGTGTTCATCGAAAATCAAGCTGCCGCAGAAGTTAATGACTCATATCCTGCTGAACTCCAAGAAGAGTCGTCCGATCAAGACTGGTTGAGAACAGAGTTCAAGAGATGGCGATTCTTTGATTATGCCACTCATGAATTACATTATTAGGACCGCTCAATCATGATGGCAAGGATGGGTCTTAATTACTGGAGGAGTGAAGAAGAATGGGCTGATGATTGGATGGACCAGACATCCCAAATACAGTATACGGAGAAGCAAATTGCTGCAAGGCTACAGAAGATCTAGGCTCACAGAGTAGCCACCGGATATCGATCTCTGCCACCATCAGAATACGCCATAGAAGACTCTTCAGAATTCACCCAGAAATTTAAATCTCGTGCCACCAGACGTCAAATGGCCGCAGTTGAAGAATTGAAGAAGAAGTTAGCAGAAGAACAAGCTGCATGAAAGAAAGAAGAAGATAGGATGAAGATGTTGGAATTCAAGGAGAAAATCCTAAACCAACTTGCCAACAAGCCTTTCAGAGTACAGAACTTAAGGCCATCTAAAAATATTTCTGTTGAAGAAGAAGAAGGAAGGGAAACCACACACTCTGTAATGGTCCGGTTGATCAACCATTTACTTCGACTCCATGATTAACATCCACAACTCTCATGTCTACCACTGAAAATCAACTTGTACCTGTTGAGGAATCTTCGTTCATGGCAAATGAGCCTTTGAATGCCAGCACCTATCCAAGGGATCTCCAGCACTATATTCATACCATGGTAGGACGGAGTATCAAAGAGCAAATGATACCAATCATGCACAAGGAAATCTCTACCAAAGTGTCTTAAGCTAAAGACGAAATTCTTGCTATCCAACATGACAACTTCTAGACCTTCTCCACTGGAACTTTTGTTGCGATCAAAGAGGGGGAAGAGAAGAGGTTATTTGAAGTAGCAGAAAGAAGAATGGAGCAAGAAGAAAGTATTCTTCGTCTGGAAGCGAGAAGACTACATGAAGAAGATCTATGGAGACAACATGAAGAAGAAGAGAGAGAAGAACAGAGGAAAATTCAATAGAAGGAAAGGATCATTAGACAAGAACGAGAAGCTCTCGTGGACAACTTCATGAAGAAGACAACAGAAACTCTTAAGAAAATGAAGAAGCCCACTGCCGGTTCTTCATGTGCAAAGAATGCTACTAATTCAGACTCCTCAACGACAAAGAAGTAATATCTCTCTAATCTCTACTTCTCCTAGCTGATTGAACAATTTTTTTTGCTTTAAATTTGGGTTATGTGAATGTACGAAAGAATATAAGATTATCAATGAAAACTAACCCAGGTTGAAGACAACATCTCATTGTCCAACGCTGATTTAAATGAATAAGCTGAAATTACACACTTGGTGTAATCAGCAAACTGCGTGGAACGTGAAATTTGTGAAATGTTCCTGTGATTGCTTGATGATATTATGCATAAATATGCTTTGTGCTTACTTGGTAAAATGACCTTGAAGTTATTTACCTGATTGATTTGTTTTTGAGCAATACCCTTGATACATTAAGGGGGAATGCTTAGGAACAATACTAAGTCTGCGGGAGTTGAGACACTGAGAATAGATTTGATAGGAAATTTTTGTAATCTCTATAATCAGCTTTCCAGTGATTAGTTAGAAGTAAAGCTTAAGATAGAGGCTTTGATCACACCAAAAAGGTGGAAATTGTTAGGAATATTGTTAGAACCCAATATTGTAAACCAATTCATTATCATAGTTTGATATGTTTTGATGGACCAAAGCTATAGCAACTCAGTATCGAGTCAATTGTAAAAATTCTTATATAGGAATTCATACTCGAGTTGTAATACATTAAGAAATAGAGAGAATCTAGTTTGTTGAAGGAGTCAGTAAACTTGCCTAAATGCTGAAGATTGCTAAAGAGAAAATAAAGGCTAGCGATGCGAAGGAAGCCACAAGGATGCTGAAGAAGGAACTCCAACAAACTACGGTAACATCCGACGCACATCAGTAGCCAGCAGATGACTATCAGCAATCAAGAAGCTACAAAGCCAAATATCAGACGGATTACAAATTACAAGAAGAACCAACCAATCAAGATGAATGAGCAATCATCATGAAGAAGAAGGGTTCAGACCTAAAAATGATTCGTTCTGACAAGAGACGGCTAAAGACAGATGTTACGCCAATAAGAGAAGAGGAGACTTGAAAAGTGTATGTCCACCGTAGAAAAAGAAAGCATGCAGATAGGAGAGCATTCCCTTTTAGTCTAACGGATAAGATTCAAACAGTCGTTTGAATCTTCACCTATAAATAGGTGTCATCCTTATTTGATTCAAAGGTTCGCGATTTTATACATACACGAGACATCAAAAGAGATAAAACTCATTCTCTATATCACGCGAACACAATCGAGCTAAGTTCTTAATTGAAGCTTTTTGCAAGCTTTCATAATAGAAGCTCGAAGACCTGTGAAGTTAATCTTCAAAAGGTAACATTGGAATTCCTTCTAATCCAGAAAGAAACTAGCAGTCACTATTGTGGTGCAAGAGTGATTCGTACGGGCAACACCAACACAAGGATAGGCTCGGGGAAGAACTATAAAACTCCCAGCAGTCGACGTCCAAGGAGAAGGGAGGTTTGTCCTCACTCTAAGGAGCGACACCGGTTGAAGATTGGAGATCGAGGTGCTTGAAGGTGTGCGCTGACCAGACGGAGGAGCTGCTCGACGTTAGAGATCAAGCGTGACCTTTTACTCATTCTTCTAGTGAATTTTCAGTTAAAGGACTGGAGAGTGGACGTAGAACAATTGTTCAAACCACTATAAAAACCCTTGTGTCATTTACTGTTTTATTGCGCTATTTGTTTGTAGTTAGAATAATTGAAACTCAACAGACCAAGTGTTGAAGTATAAACTGCAATCAATCTAATGAATACACGAGCTAAAACATTTAGATAAACACTTGCTAAGTCGAGACCTTAGCAAGACACGTGCAAGATAAATTTAATAATTAGGCTGCATATAAAAATTACTCTGATCGGGGACCAACACTTGACTTTGAGAGTAATTATGTTGCTTTAAGACTCTAGTGAATCTATCAATACAAGCATCTGGCCTGCTTATGCCCATAAAGAGACTTTTTCAACTTGCACACCTTATTTTGTGGTGGATTGTCTGAAATTTTTTGTGAAATATCCTCTTCAAGGACTCCATTTAGGAAGGCATTCTTCACATCGAGTTGCATTAATGGCCAATCAAGATTGGCTGCTACTGAGAAAAGAACCCTCATTGTGTTCAATTTTGCAACAGGATCAAATGTTTCATCAGAGTCGAGCCATAGGACAGAGTGTATCCCTTTGCCACTAGACGGGACTTGAATCTTTCTTCCTTTCCATCCGGTTTGTATTTTACTGAGAAGATCTATTTGCAGCCAACTATTTATTTCCCCGGTGGTAAATTTATTATTTTCCAGGTTTTATTTTGTTGCAGAGCTTCAAACTCCTCGTATGTCATGTCGTTTCACTTGGGATTTTTGAGTGCCTCAAACACCGAATTTGGAACAGTCATCTGATCAATGTTAGTTACAATTGCCTGAAAGCTTGAGGAAAGATTACCATAGTAAACGTAGTCCTCGATGTGATATAGTTTGTGTTCACGTGGTTGTTTTCCAAAGCAATTGGCAAGTCAATATTTGATTGATCCAGCATGGAGATACTCACATCATTACTTCGTTCTTGTGAATTGGATTATGGCTTTGTGGACAATTCTTGGCTTTCCTGAACCTGTGAAGTGCTCGGCTGGCTTGATTTTTGAGTCGGTGAGATGGTGGTTTCTTGAAGTGGAAGGGTAGGTGGCATGAAAATGAAAGGATCCAAATCATGGGGTTCATTTAGACTCTCCCCCTGAATTACATGATTTGTGGTCTATCCTCAACAAAGGTAACATCCGTGGTATGAAGCATTTTCTTTAGGCTTGGAGGGTAGCATTTATACCCCTTTTTTCATTGGAGAGTGGCCTACAAAAATACACTTAAGGGATTTTGGATCAAGTATGTTTTGGTCGTATTGATGGACAAGGGTTAAACATCCGAATACTTTGAGTGGAAGAATTTGTGATAAGGTGAGTGTTAGGATGAGTTTGAAGTAGTTTTTGACAAGGAGGTTGGAAGTTGAGGACTCTAGAGGGTAGTCTATTGACTAAGTAGGTTGATGTAAACACAACCTCCCCCCCCCCCCCCCCCACAAATATTTTAGGACATTTGAAATAAACATGAGAGAATGAGCAACTTGTGATGATTTTTCCGCTCTACAATACCATTTTGTCGTGGGAATAGCTTCCTAGAGTTAAGTAGTCACTAGTATTATCGCTATGAAAGACTTGATTGTTTGAGTTGAACCGAGTTATGATCATGGCATGAAAGTCTTTAATTAATTTAGCGGTTTCAGATTTATCTTTCATTAGAAAGACCCAACTTAATCATGTGTGAACATCTACCAGCAACAAAAACAAACGTGCCCCACTCATATTAGCCACACGAGATGCACCCCAAAAATCACTATGAATCATAGAAAAATGGTGAGATTTTTTGTATGGTCTAGAGGGATATGAGGCTCTTGTATGTTTAGAGAGCCGACATATATCACATTGAAGTAATTTGTGATTTTTATTCCAAAATAATGCTGGAAAGATATGTTCAAGGTAAATAAAATTTGGATGCCCTAGACGATGATGAAGAAGCATAACTTCAGTATCATTATTTTAGTAGGAAATGTTACTATAAACTCATTGCAAAACTAAGGTTGGGAGCTAATGTGACTGTCGGTTTCAGGATGTTGAGGCATTCATGAATTTTAGCATCGCCAATTGTCCTCCCCAATTCCACATCCTAAAAACACAAGAAGAAGAACTAAACATAGCATGAAAATTAGAGTCTTGATTTAACTTTCGAACTAAAAGTAAATTGCAATCAAGTTGAGGAACAAAAAGAACTGATTTGAGACTTAGTGTCAGTGATATATTCACTGTTCCAATTCTAACAAAACTCGATCTAGACACCTCAGAAATGGTGACTATAATGGTTCCCTTACAAGTGTCATAAGTGGAGAAAAGATCCCGGTTGCCATTCATGTGGTTGGCTGCTCAAGAATCGACAATCCATAAAAGTGAATTATCATACTTAGTGAGTAATGCTTAGGAAATGTTACCTCATTGTGCAACAAAACCTGAGTTTACATTGGTAGATATGGTTTGAGACTGGTTATTAGGAAGATCTTGGCTTATGAGACCATGGAGAACCTCAAGCTGGTTGTGGCTAAACAACGTCGATGTGGTTGAATTTCCGCGTGAGTCCTGATCTTTCATATAGCAAGAAGATTTACAGTCTTGAGGTTTCCCATGGATTTTCCAGCAAGTATCTCGCGAATGTCCTGGACATCGACAATCATCACAATAAAGGCAAGTTTTTCGGTTATGATTGTCATTGGACATACACAAAGGTGTACACTGGGCATTACTAACCACCAAGAGTGCTTATCAGTCGTCAGTTGTTGGAGTGCTATTTCCCATCATGTATTTTTGTCAACTCTATTCGTGAAGAACTGCGGAGAAGGCCTCTCGATGAGATGATAGAGGTTTAATGCTCAATACTCATCTAAGCATCTCATCGAGTTTCTTAGTGTGAAAGGAAGTTGAATACCCTTTTTGTTTATACAATTGTCTTGTACTTGGCTTTATCTACTGCGCATGACCACTCGTGGGTGTCAAAGAGATCAAACATCTGCCAATAGCGAATTAGAGATATTAAGTAATTAAGTAGTAAGTCACCGAAGAATCTCCTTGACGCAGATTGTGGATCATGTTCTCAATCTCGAAGAGCTTAGAGGTATTTTCAGTGCTTGAGCATGTGGATCTTGCTGCTTCCCATATTTCTGCGGATGACGTGTATGATACGTGCGTAAAATGACCTATATTTTGATGTGTGTACATGCTTGTTTGTGGCTATTTTACTCTCGTATCATATGTTTTTGTCATATTTTGGTTGTGTTTTCGTGTTTTGTGTGTTTGATGTGTGTAGGATAGGTTTTGGGCATAAACGAGCAATTTTGGTGGAGTTTTGGAGAAAAATCGCACGTGTTTGGAGTTTGGAGAGCTCGACCGGCCGAGCGGGTGCAGGACCGGCCGAGTGGGGCTTTCAGAGGGCTCGACCGGCCGAGCAAGTGCAGGA
>JAPKLW010000019.1:1131843-1176698 GCA_026898455.1 Plectranthus barbatus | reverse complement strand
TAGTATCTCGGTATTCTAGCGGGCGAAGCGGGGAAGGACCTGGATTTGACAAATATTATTCTTGTGTAGTTAGAGGTTTAATTTGATTGAACTTTTAGCCGCATCAGTGTATAGAAGGAAATTTTCTCAAATCTCTATTGTCATGGAATTGATGAGCCTTGACATAATCATATTGTTGTCCACCTTCCATTGCTTGTAACCTGCATCTCCTTCTTTTGGTGCCTTTGTTGTCTCCATCAAATACTCATTCTTACATTTTCCTCGTATGAACATCAAAACTATCTGTGACCATTGCAAGTAATTGTGGTCGTTCAATTTGTGGTGTTTGATTGAATGCATGGACTGATCCATTGGAGTCATATTTCTAGAAGAAGAGGAGGATGAGAGAGAAATATTTTGAACCGTGAGGCTGAATGTATTGCCAATTTTTGTCGTGGTGGAATATCAGAGATGTGACTTTTGTACCATGAAGAAAGCAAAATTATTTTTCTTACTTTTATTCATTTATTCATGACAAATATATACAGGAGAACAAATATTTACAAATAATTACACAATCTCTAGATATCAGGAAATCACTACAATCTTGCACTATAAATAAGAAACTAATCATAAGAAGATATCAAATTGATATCCTAATAATTCTACATATTAATTATACAATTTTAAGCATTTATTTTTACCAAAATATCCACTTTTCATAACTTATTTTTGATCTCATAACAAACTTGAAGCAAAACTTATAATTTGGAATATTTTTAGGATATATATATATATATGTATATATATATATATATATATATGGAATGGATTGAATGAGAATAAATCCTCCCATGAGAAAAAAGAATGAATATTATCCATTAGATCTAAATAACTTAACGGTTGATATACGATCAAGCAACAAAACAATCAAGCAACAATTAAAGCACAATCAAGCAACATTTGCAATCAAGCAACGACGTGAACACAATCAAGCAACGTTGTGAAAGTAATTGATCACCTTTTTCACTTTCTCATAGGAGAATTTTTTTACTGGACCAGGGATCATGCATTAATAATTCCCGTCTTCATTTTATCCTTCATATATTTCATTGGTACATATTTAAGGGTATCATTGTCATTCAACATATTTCAAATATCTTAACTCTACTTTCCTTAACTAAGTTTTTCCCCTTCCTATCTTCCTTCTCTATTGAGGCGATTTTGTACCAATTGTTGATATCCGATTGTGAGTTCTATCACTCAATGGTTGTCTTCTCCGATTGAGCAGCGCTGGTAGCCGGCGATTGAATATCTTGGGCTTTGAGCAGTGGCCCAATCGACATCCAACACTGGCAACAATATCTTGCGACACTTTCGGCACCACGGGTGTGCCCTAATTTCTCAAGAAATTGGGGATTTTATAGTAGGAACTGTAGTCTAATGATTTGCAACCCAAGGCTATTGGCGGTGGTGTGTTGGAGATTTTTGTGAGATTTTGGAGTCTTCTTGCCCTCTGACAGGTTTTCAATCATCGCTTTGTCTGCAATGGTGGTTGGTTAAAATTGGTGATTTGCGATGCATTCCCTAGTTTCGCGATTGGGGTCTGTGCGATCTATTTCTGTAGTCTTTTACAGTTGTCCATGTGCATCTGTGTGCTGCTTGTCCAGTGCTCTGCTTCATACATCTCTCAGTTACGTCTCAATAAGTCCATCCTCTTGTTGAATCAGAGTTCATCTGTGAAGGTTATTCATGTTGAATCTAGATAGAATGATACATAAATAAACAAATAAGCACATTTTATGCCAAAAGAATGGCCTCCTTTTTAGATCTCCGTTGAATAGATTGAAAGTGTGTTTTCTGTGAGGAAATTGAAGTTTGTTAACAGTCCCCGAGGAATGGATGCTTTGTCCAGTGATGTTGTGAATGTTGGACTTGATTTGTTTCAGTGAGCATAAATGAGAATTTGGATCTATATTTAATTGTTGAATGAATACTTGGGCCATATTTAAGTTCTCTCTTTCCAGAATGACTGAAGTGAAGTTTGGAATTAGGCCCCAATTATAGTTCTTTTGAAGATTTTGTGTTGATTCCGTATCAGCTCCATGATCCATATTATACTGTTGATCCATCGACGGTTTCCGGTGATTGATTTTTTCGTCCAGCATTTGATTGGCTCCATATTGCAAAATGTATAGAGATTTTGAAGATACGAAATATTTTTTTTTTGCTTCGATCATGTTTTCTTTCCTAAATCTCAATGTAGGTTGCGATTTTCATTCATTGTACAAAATGACAATTTACAATTACATTGAATTTATTTTATAATGAACAAAGACTGAGATTGTTGGGATTGTATCCAAAAAAAATTATGATTAAGTGTATTTGTTTGATACACTGGTCTTCATAAATGTGTTACATAAACATAGTTGTTATATGATATAACAAACATATGATACGGACTATAATATCCTACTATCTTGCCTATAGGGATGATCATATGGAATGTAGGAGATCATAGAGGATCATATGAATTGTTTGACCTAGCGAGATTTAAACAGTATCACAGCTGAGACAGTCTCTGGATAGGCTATCGGTTTAGGCTGCGACACATTAGTTTATAAGTGAGCTTATCCTAGCTACTTGATGTGTCAGTACATTTTTATGTATTGATGGGATCAATAGTGAGATGTGTCATTCTAATTAACTTATGAATGGGTCAGATCTCTAGATACTTGTTATGATCTTAAACCCAATGGAAGGATAAAAGGCATGCACTAGTTGACCACACATTGACTTGCTATTTGGGTGTGGCAGTTTATGTGTGGCCTGCTTAGGCTGGACATGTAGGTAATCATATCCGTCTCAGGATGGGGACATTCCCTGAGGAGCTCACAAGGTTCATCGTGCTAAACTCTATAGGTTGAATTATTTAATTCAGACATCAGTGAAAAGGAGTAAGTAGTACTGATCGGGAAATAAGAGATTAATTAATTGTGGTTGGTTGTCATAAGCAAAATTAATTAAAGAATGCCGAGAACCTTAAATATGTGGATCATTCAAGTTTAATGCAACCCGTTCCAAATAACGTGGTAATAAAGGGGTGAGTCAGCACTGATTTCCTTGGTGAAAGCAAATTAATGTTTTATTAATTAATTATGTTGGAATTAATTAATAAAGAGGGCCCACTTTATTATTTGAATTTGATCTCTGGTCTGGCCCACAAACTGCTTGAGCCAATTAACTCTAACACTATATAAGTCTTTCTCTCTTCAGATCAAATATTGTAAGTATTATTGAATACAGTATTAGACAACACAAGTGAAAGAGAGATCGGTGGCTACATCATTAAAAGGAAGATTGATCGACTTCTTTGAGGTTTTGGTGGAACTCGGTAGCATATCCTCACCAGATTTCTGAGGTGCAAGGGAATTGATCAGAAGATCAAATCTATTGGAGAACAATAACATTGATCAAGATCCCCACATCCGGAATCCATTGTCGTCGATCCAGATCTAGAGATCAGAAGCTGGAGTTCAGGTATTCCGTAAATCCATCCCCTAGAATTAAATATTAGGAGCGTGCATATGGTCATCTGGTTTATTCGATCTAATTTATTTTGATATCATCCAAATGGCTGAAATAATAAAATATAATTCACGTTGTCTGTTGTAGACTCATTTCCTATAATTGGTATCAGAGCCTAGTTTGGATTTTTAGGCTCTGTCTTAAATAAATTAAGATTGAATAAATGTGTATGTTTACATTTATTGTTGATGTTGTTCTCGTGGCCTTCTCATTTTTGGATTTGTTTTTCACCACGAGAAAATATGTGGTTAGATTTGATAGGAAAATCATGTAATAGATTTTAGATTTAATTTTTATATTTTTTATTATCAAATCTGTAAAATTTGAGATCCGGAGAAATGAAGAACACTACAATAGTTTTAGCACCATAACAGTACAGTCCAGCAAAGGCGGTGGCGGTGCGGTAGAGCATGGTTCTGTTTCATAGCTAGGCCCCTCCTGCTCTTCCACTCATTGTTACAGTCACCGGCGAGCTGAGAACTCACTGGCATGGTGCGCAACAGTTTGGGACGACGAAAGAACAGCTGGCGGGGGCTAGGGTTCCGCCGCAGCCCTTCCTATTCACATCCTTAGTGCGTGTTTCAGGCCGCACCTCTTTTCTTCCAGAGAGGACGCCGCCAGACTGCGACCATAGACATGGAAATGACAGCCTGGCTGTCTACATACGGTGGCGATGTCACGTGCGAGCGTGGTTGGCAGAGACAAAGTAGGGCTGCGTGCGGCTGTGCACAATGTTGGTTGCAGTAGCAGGACGTGCTATGCTCGATGATGGTCGTCTGTGTATCGAAACTGTTGTTGTTTCACCTGCTGCGACTGGCAATGATGATTTTTAGAGGTGGTGATGAGGGCGGCAGCCACAGGCATGTGTTCCGGCAATGGGCGGCGGCCATGGCTGGAAAGGAAGGGTGGCGGCTGCATAGCTATTGCTAGGGTTTGATCACCCGGGCCGCAGCTCCAGCCCGGAGGCCCGGAGGTAGCCCATAGCCCTTAAAAGTAGGGTTTGAAGTGTATTTGGGCTCTTTGGGGCTAGAACCCTAATTTGAAGCCCGATTGCTAATTGTCCAGCCTAATTCAGATTTCAAGAGCAACGGAGGCCCAGTTTGAAGATCTGTATCAGTAATTAAATCTAGTAATAGTTAGATTTAATTATTTTCAATGTAATCACGTCTGAGGGTCAATGAGAATTTTAATTTTTTATTTATTTTATTCTCGTATTGATGTGATTTATTATGTGCAAGTAAATATTAGGAAAGCACGCTTACCTGCTTTATTAATTTATTGTTTAGGCATGTTGTAATTATTTAATTATCAAGCATGCTTTATGTGATTTATTTTACGTTTAAATTGTGTCTATAAATTCCAGGATGATATTAATTTATGATGGAATTTTAGATGTGACATAATTTAAATGACATAAAATAATGTGTGCGCATGAAACCTTTAGAAATTAAAGTACTAAGATGGATTTTGGTTCTTTTCTAACTAAAATCATTAGACCTCCACTAATACGATCTCTCATTGGAAGTAAGACATCTCAAAGCGTAAACATCTACTAATTAGCTTGTGTTAGAGTTCACTTACCAGTTCTAATGCGATGAGGCTTCAAAATAAAACATTTAGAATAAGATGAGAAGTGGGAGCCTTTGAGCAAACGTCTACTAAGTAGCTTTGTGAGATTTTGGAGCAAACATTTAATTAATCTAAATGATATAACGAATGATTTAAAGGGCATGTGGTGTGGGTCTAGTACGTATGCGAAATTGCCTTTTAACACCCGGAGTTAGGATTGTGGTTATTTACCTTAAATGCTGCCTAGAGTATAACTCATGAACGATGTCTCTTCTCCAGATAGGTTAACATGATCTTAGTTTCTCTAATATTAATATATTTTGCTAGCGGATACCTGGCATGGAGAGAAATTTAAGGACCTATTTTGGTCTGGTTGAGCATTTATCGTTAACATCTACTAAGTAGCTTGCGGTAAATTAGCTTGGAGAATTGGAGGAAACAAATTGTACTTTTTTATCTAAAGGTTCAATGCATATTTATTTTAATCGTTCGTAGTATATGCTTACGTTAATCCCTTTATTTGTTTTTCAGATATTTTTATTTTTGCATAGCTCGTTATTTTAATTGTACACAATTACTTGACTGGTCTGAATTTTCCTGGATGGAAAAGTGGCATTGTCAAACTTTTGGATTCATTTGGACATTTGTTTGTTCTGCAAACTCCTTGTCCGAGTCTGCCAACTGATACATCTTCCGATGAGGAGCGTGCACAGTATCACATGTGGATGTGGTTGAATGGCATGGCCAAACAATATATCTTGGGTGGTATGCCAGATGCGATGCGTCCTTGTTATAGTGAAGTATGGTATGCACGTGATATTATGCAACGTCATGACGTACCATATGATAGGCTCGATGGGCATACTAGATCCACTCTTATCAAGCACATTGTAAGACAAAAAATGGGTCAGGGCTTTTCAGTGCATGAACATGTGGAATCACTCATCTAGCTCATCGATGAGTACACATTAATGGGTGGTCAAATTTACAATGACATCAAAATTGACTAGATAGTCAACAACCTACCGAAGTCATTTGATGAGTGCAAGATTTTTGTTGAGAAAAACAAGAATGCATTTATTGTTCACAGTATGCTCAAGGATTTTGTGTCAGTAGAAGCTTCTTAAGTCTTTTCTGTTAGTCGCTCTGACTTGCTTCTGAGTCAGGAGAGTGATCTCAAAGAAAAGAGGAATGAAAGAAGCAGAAGAATGCTAAAGGAGAGAGAGGAACATATGAAAGAAAGATAGCGAGAAAGACAAATGTTGCAAGTGTGGCAAAAACGGTCACTGGAAAGTAAATTGTCCAAGTTTGGTAACTAAGGGACAAGGTACGCCCACTTTTGCATTGTTTGTTGAAACATGTTTAATATCAATTTTCTAATCCTTAGGGGGTAATGGTTACTGAGGTTATACTTTGTAGAGGATCAAGCTGATAATAAAGCTTGAAGATGGTGAGATTACCAACTCTAAGAAAGATGCTAGAGTTGTTGCTCTAGCTGATGGAGTTTTTACTTTATATTTATGTTAAACAATGTTTGAGTTTTGAAGAGATGTTTTGCATAAAACTCATTTCCATTTATGTTACTATAGATTATTTGTTATTTATGATAAGTTATTTTTTATGATAAATAACAGTGTTTTCCATTATGATTAAATGGATGCTTCTCTTCAGTACTTGTTTACATAAGATGACAGTGATCTATAGCATGTTCAATCTTACAAGAGATTGGTTACATCAATCTGAGTAGTTTTAAGGAATTCGTGGAATTATGGATTCAATCCAGGTATTCCTATGAATGGTACTTATAAATACTACTTAGTGGTAAAAAATGATTACCAAGCCTTTTAATTAGGCGAGTGAATCTCTAGGAGCTATTTCGTGTTTGCTTTGTGTTGAGTCTACTTCTGCAGTTGTCATAAATGTGAATTGATACTGTAATCACTTAAGATATGAATATGTTTATCTAATTCAATAAATGTTTTAGTCTTTTGCTTTAATCAAGACCATTTAAGACTAAGGTAGAGACGAGACCATAGAAACATTATGGTTCATAATGGTGTGTATCTCAAGTAATGTGTTTTACAATATCCAGCAGAGCAAGGGATTGTATCCAAGTTGACTACACCTATTATCCCTCAAAAGGATCGTCTAGGAAGAACAAAATAAATAAGAATCTTTAAAGTTGATAAACTAAGCCAACTTTGCCATTTTTTGTTTTTGGGAAGTGCGCCAAAAGCAGTAATGTATTTGCTTAATCTAGTGTCTTCAAAATCAGTTCCAGATACTCTAGTGAATCTTGACTTTGTCAAATGACAATAATGGGTAGTTTAGCTTTTAATCTAATGAAGGAAGTTGATTGGTTAGAAGAAAGGTTTAAGCTAATACTGCTTTGTGGGCTATCCCAGCTAAACGTGAAAGGTGGTTTTTATATATATCCTCAATATAAGTAAGTTGTATAGGATGAGAACAGGAGTCCAAATATGATATTATTCTCTAAGAATTTGGAGAAGACAATTCAAATTCATCGGGAAATACCCCGTGGCAAATTGATCATACATCGGTAGGTATGATACCAATTGCACAGTCGCCCGTGCAAGGTGGTGAACCACAAATTAATGCACCAATAAATGAACCAATAAATGACAACATTAAATGAGCGTCGTTACAGTGAGAGGTTGCCTTAACAAGCATAATAGTACTGGTTCGTGAGAAACGGTCCTAAGACTTATTTCCAGTTGACGAAGAGTGTTGTACTAATCCCTTAATGCACAACGAAGTTGTTAAGACAAACGATGCAGTTTAATAATGTCAAGTCATGCATTCAGAAATTAATTAGTAATATTTATGGTTGTATATCAGGATCAGTGTTGCCAAATAGCTTTCTAGCTATAGGCAGTTGATTGATATACAAGTAAAGAAATGTTCGAATGGTAACCTAGTATACTTCAAAAGACTAGGTTTGTGAGCAAGGTATGTTTCATAACGGGACCTTCTCACTGGTTTCAACTACTAAATCCATTCGAATTCTTATGTCCATAACAACACATACGAACCTAAGTATGTAGAAGGTTGATAACCTCATTCGTGTTTTCACAAACAGGTACTTTGATTAAAGCTGATAACATCTATACACAACAACCAAAGAGATAATGTGCAGTAGTTGATCAGCATCTTGTCTAGAAGTGATGGAACTTCAAGTATCAACTTAAGGGAGCTTCAAGGTCATGAAATAGAAGTTTTGATATTGCTTATCGAGAATGAGAGCTTCATTTACCAGTTATGTGTCAACGGAAGTGTGGTTTTCATTGCACATTATGTAGATAGTACTTCCCATTCGAAAATGGTGTGGAGATATTGTCAGACATAAAGAGATGGTTATCCGAACAGATTCAGAAGTAGGACATATGAGATACTAAAATATCCTTTGGATTAAAGTCTTGTGATACCACAAGAAAAGGATGTTCAGGTATCTCAATTCGCTCAAATTGATTTTGTGGTGACTTGTTTCATGCCAAGAAAGGATTGTTGTCTTTCTATATTGCGATGAATTAAGTCAAATATCTGTCATTCTATATGCATGGTGAACAGATATCAATTCAACCTTGGATAGTTCATTCGTTTATAAATGCGCCTTGTGAGTTGAATGGAATTGGATATCCAGGAGAATCATAAAGAAGGAAATTGACCTCTAACTATGTGTTGGCCTTGGAGGATGAGTTATAGGAATTTCACACAGAATTGTGTCGCACATTCTGGTATGAAGGATGAGTCTGTAACAGCTTCATTAGCTTCGTAAGAAGCAGTATAACTCTGGTGTTGTCTTCTAGAGGTGTGTGTTCTGAGTTTGTCTAATAGAATCACAAGGTACTGTGATCATGCTTATGCATTGACAAACTCAAGGGAACCTAAGACTCACAAGGTGGTGAAACATATAGAATATTAAAACCACATCATACGAGAAATTGTGATAAGAGACAATGTGTATAGAGTGGGAGCGATTGACATGAAAGGTCTGACAGATTTATTTACACGGTGTTTACCTCAGAAGACTTATGAGGATCACCCTCATAGTCTGGATCTGTAGGTAAAATCGATCACAAGATGATAAACATGTAAATAAGCTAGATCTGATGTAGACACGTTTAATACTCTGATAAAGCAATGTTATTAACGCTTAGAGTATAAGTGGTTGATTTTTGGGATAGTAAACTAAAAGCATTTATGATTAAGTGTATGATAGAATTATATACCGAAAGCATTATGATTGGTATATTATGTACAAAGTTTATTGGTTAATATACTGGGAATCATGAATGTTGTATGATCATCTCCTGTCTAAATTAACAAAATGTTTCGCAAACGCTCTTATCCTCTGTTAGGAATATTGTTAGAAATATTATGTCCCCTTATTTTTCATTGTATGTTTATTAGTTTTGGTGCATCAAAGCTCAAGTCGATCTAGTTTCTAGAAACTTAGAATTGAGTCAAAATTGTAAAAGTCCTGTATAGGATACATATACTCGAGTTGTAATAGATCTAGGAAAGAAGAATCGAAGAATGTTGAAAGAATCAACCGACTTGAAGATTGCTGGAGATGCTAGTAAAGGCTAACAAACACGAAGGAATGTTGGACACGCTTAAAAGAATACTGGAAGAATAAAGCAAGAATGTTACAAAATCTCAGCAAGGCTGCTCAGATGTCAGCAAACACTCAACAACAATCAAGACAATGCAAAGTCGTAAAACAAATGGATCCAGATCACAAGGAAACCCGACAAATCAGAGAGAAGAACAATCAACAGACACAAAGAAGGTTTCCAGATTCAAACTAAAAGATCCGTTCAGACAAAGAAGACTACTAATAGGAGCTACGCCAATCAAAGATGAAGGAGACTTGAAGAGTGATTGTGCTTTGCTGAAAAAGAAGAATAGACATTAGCGAGCAAACTCTCCGAGTCTCACTGATAAGATTCAAACAGCCATTTGAATCTTAACCTATAAATAGGTATCATCTAGAAAAGATTTAGACGTTCAGGAAATTTCATTAACATAGAAAACAAGAGAAGATCCAAATACTCTCAAATTCACGCAAACTCATCCGAGCTTGTACCTGATAAAAGCTTTTCACAAGCTTTCATATTTGAAGCTCGAGACCTCTAAAGTGTTACTTCTAAGGTTAAACTAGGGATTCTTTCTATTCTAGAAAGAATCTTGCTGTCACCTTGTTGTGCAAGCGTGATTATCACGGGCAAGTGCCAAACACAAGGAAAGGTTCTAGGAAGAACTATAAAACTCCCAAGAGTTGACGTCCAAGGAGAAGGGAGGTTTGTCCTCACTCTTAGGAGCGAAAAAGTGATGATTGAAGACCCCGGTGCTTGAAGGTGCGCACTGACTGGACGGAGGAGCTACTCAATATTAGAGATCAAACCTGACCTTGCACTCAATCGATAGTGAATTTTCAGTTGGAGGACTGCAGAGTGGACATAGAACATTTATTTGAACCAGTATAAGCCCCGTGTTCTTTACTGTTTTATTTCGTTACTTTGTGTTTTGTGGATTCTTGAAACTCAACACATCAAGTGTTAAAGTATAATCTGTAATCAATCTAACGAATACTCGAGCTTAAACACGTTTGATAAACACTTGCTAAGTCGCAACCTTAGCAAGATAAGTGCAAAACATTATTAATACTTCCGCTCCATATACAAACACTCTGATCGGGGGCCAACAAGTGGTATCAGAGTGGTTGGTTATTACAGACTAGCTGCTTCTGAGATGCTTGAGACTAGATCTATATTTTCCTAACATATTTGTGTGTATATGTGTTTAGCTCAGGATAAAGACAATGGTGAACAACGTGAAGTTTGGAAAGTTCACTCCGAAAACCTACTCCACCTGGAAGAAGAGTTCGCAAATCACATTGATGAATATCCATCCCGAGATGAAGCAAGTGATCGAGAATGGACCAATCAAAATCCAAAAGAAGAAGACCCGGAGTGGCAAAGGTATACCCGGACCAGATAAAATGGTGGACAAGTCCTACAAAGAGTGGACCCAGAAAGATCGAGTTCGTGGTCAACTGGATTATGTAGCCATGGAATTGATCTTAAGTTCTCTGTCACCACCTCTAATGGCAGAAGCCTTGGAATACAAGAATGCCAAAGAAATGTTGGACTTACTTGGCACTCTGAGCAAAGAGGCGGATCAAATGAAGAGAAACTAGCTACAACAATGGGTGGACAGGTATGAATCGTTTCATATGATCCCTGGCCAAACCATCAAGGACATGGAGGGGAGATTAAACCATCGTAGCAGGATTAAAGAAGTTGGGAAGGACATACAAACTTCCTGACATAAACGCAAAGATCCTCAAAAAAATGTCAAAAGAAGACTGGTTCGTCAAGGTCACTAGCCTGAAAGAGAAAGATCTGTCAATGATGAGCACAAAAGAAATGTTTGCCCAACTTCAGGCACACGAATGGGACATCATGCAGATCAATAAAAATGAAATTGTATGTGCTACAGTATCTATTGAAGAACCCATCAAGGTTGTAGCATTCTTCGTAAAGAGAGATGCATAGAAGTACAAAACCAAGAAACCAGTCCACTGAGATCAACCAGCTCAATCCAACCCAACAAAGGAAATTGCATCTACCAGTGGATCTCAAGCTAAAGAAGCAGAATGCTCTGTCAGAGTGGGCGGCGCTCAGTGTGTTTGGGAGAGAAGAAATTCGACTCTGGCCTACACAATAACAATCCTGTGGAATCCTCACCAGTAACAGGATTGAACAGCAATGGGATACAGATCTTAAGGCCTAATCTGGAGAATAGATTATTCTTTTCTTCTCTTTTTCATTAATTAAATATAGAAATTGGATTTGTCTAATTTCTATTTCTGCATATTTAATTAATTCGCGTGGTTGAATCGAGGGATTGGAATTCAAACACGAAAGATTGGATCTGACACTACGGAGTTAAAGTAAACTCGATATCAACTGCATTTAATTCATAAGAGCATGCTAGTTTTATTGAATTGTTTAATTGCTCTTAACATCCATGAACGGTCCGGCTTATTTGCATTTGGTGATTCAGTTCGCCATTAAATACATACAATTGGTATCAGAGCGTGGTCTGTTTTTATGGCTCTGTTGGATGAGCAATTTAATTTGATTATGCAAGAATGAATGAATAATTTATTGTTGTGGATGGTTTGGTTTTTGTTTTTGGTGGCAACCCATTCGATTTAATCTGCGGTGGTTTATCCATGTTTGGATTAAATTGGTTTTGTAAAATCACGAAAAATCAGTGATTATATTTTATAGGGAAATTGTAATAGAATAGTCTATTGTAATTTTCTATTTTCAAATCTATAATTGTACGATTCGAAGAACAAAGACGAAGACCGGCGAGGCAACAGCGTTGTACGGCGGCGGCAGGTGGCCACGCGCAACGTGCAGTCGTGATGGAGCAGTGTACAGTAGCGGCGCACAACAGCAGGCAGGCAGCCTACCGTGATGTCCGGCCACAGGCGATGCAGCGGCGACAGTGCAGCCGCGCTGGCCGAGGGCTTATGCCGACGGGTGAGGCGCGACGCGGCAGCGCAGCCACGCGGGCAGGCAGCTCGCGGTAATAGCCGCACACAGCGGCAGGCACGCGAGCGTGCACGTGACGTGCCGCCAGGTCAGGCGGCGGCCGACGACTGGTGGTGCTGCGGCGGTGGTTCGAGGTTTTACGGCTGGTGCAATTTAGTTGTAAACCTTATGGTTTGTAGTTGGATTGTGGGACTAATTTTCAAATCTCAAAATCTTAGATCCAAAAAGATTTGATTGTTGAGGATATCAAGGACCTGGAAGATTTGTGAAGATTTGAAGAAGATTTCGAGTTGTCCAAATTTGAAATTAAAATTTCAAATTTTGTTATAGATAGGATTATCTTTATTTTCCTGTGTTGGGGCCACGAGGAATTTTTTATTCTTAATTACTCTCGTATGATATGTGATTTATTAATTACTCAATAAGCATGTGTAGATAATAGGTAAACATGTTTTACTGCTTTATTATTTACAACTTTTAAAAGCAAGCTTATGTGATTAATTTCTTGTTGGATTAGATTTTTGAATTTTTGGACTTCTTTAATTACATTAAAAAATTTGGAAAAATATAATGAAAATAAATTATTTATTTGCGCATTTAAGAAACCTTTTGAATAAAAAATACTAAGCAGATTTTTAAATTAATAGACCTCCAAAAAGTTATCCTAGGCTGTAAGTGTATCTCCCGTCTTAGTAAACGTCTACGAGTGTAGTTTGCTTATTCCCGGAGGTGCATGGGCTGCATTTGTTGGGATTTTTAGACAAACAATTTAAATCATTTGAATAGTAGGAGGGTTTTGCATAAACGTCTACGAGTGTAGCTTGCGTAATTCTTTCTCAAAAGTATTCTAGAATTGATTTAAATTTTAGATAACCAAGTATTTAAGGGTCGTGCGGTATGGTTGCGTGCCATGCCAAACTGTCTCTTTTTGCTGGAGTTAAATTTGTGCTTAAGTGCTTAGAGGCAACTTAGAATATAATGCAATTGCTGCTTCCCTGTTCTCGAGAGATGACTTGGTCTAAGGTTTTACACTAATTATTAGTTTCATGTGACATGGTATGAAATTAAAGGATTGGGGCTTAAAAACCGCATTCTGGTTGAGGGTGACATCGTAAACGTCTACGAGTGTAGCTTGCGGTGGGAATTCTGGTGCTATTAGTGGAAAATATTCGTATTTGATTTATCAAGAGATTTTCAATGCATTTCTTTTCAAATGTTCTGCATGTATGTTCTTATTAAGATTATTTATTTGTTTCAGAGATGTCTATGTCTAATGTCATCAATATTCTTGCACAAAATTCTTTAACTAGTCCAAACTTCCTAGAATGGAAGCGCAATCTTGAATACATCCTAATTGTAGAAGAACATATGTTCGTTCTGCAAGTACTTCATCCTGAAGCGCCCACTGCTGAATCCATTCAAATGGTTATAGAATTTTACAACAAGTGGGATAAATCGAACAATGTAGACAAGTGCTACGTGATGACCACTATGTCAAAAGTCTTACAGCAACAACATCAGCACCATAGGGACGCCTATGACATTATGGTCTATCTGGAGGCATCCTATGGGGAAACTAATAGAGCTGTCAGATTTAATCTCACGAGGGAAATCGTGAGTGGAAAAATGACTGATGGTAGCTCAGTGAGAGAGCACGTAGATTCCATGACTCACCTCGTGGATGTGCTGATTGTGCACGGTGGAGATATCGATGTTGAGGCCAAAGTAAATATCATACTGAACTCTCTACCCAAGTCATTTGAGAGTTTCAGACTAAATGTTGTCATGAACAAGAAAGAGTATACTCTTAACGAGTTACTCAATGACTTGATGGCAGCTGAATCAGTCATGAATCTTCAGAAAGTTGCCTAAGCTACTTCTGGTAATCTCTCTGCTATACAGAAAGGTATGAAGTAAAAGAGAGGGATTAAGAACAAAGCTGGAAAGGCAACAGCAACGGACAAGGAGGCTAACAGGAAGCCTAGCGCAGCAGCTTCGAAGGATAAGTGTTTCAAGTGTGGTAAGAAAGGACACTGGAGGAAAGATTGTCAGACCGACAAAGCTAGACAAGGTATGCCATTTGCATGTATAACTGAAGCATGATTAGAGTCTATCTTTGCTCTTTAAAGAGCTGTAGAGATTGACTTGTTAACCATGTTGTTTTACTTTGCCGGAAACTATGCCGATAAGGCTGGAGAGTAATGACAAGAAAAAATACCAGCTACATGGAAGGCAAATTTGTCAGACTTAGCCTCATGAAGTTTTCTTTCTCTTTATGTTTTGATGAATAAAGTAATTTTGAGAGTTTTATTTTGGGTCGTGTTTTCTAGCAAGACAAATGTTTATCAGCTTCCAATGGATATTTTTGTTTTTTATGATAGTTATTTATTTCTGTCATTGGGAATAACAATGTTATCAGTTTTGGGATGTTGATCAACTCTCTTTATGTTGCTTACTTTCATCAAAACAGTCCTTAAACTTTGGATGTAATTCATCTGTAATTGATAATCCTAGAAATAGAAAGTTTATTTCTTCTGATGAGGATCTTACATATCTTTGGCACTTAAGACTGCGTCACATCAACTTGAAGCGGATTCAGCGACTTGTAGATGACAGTACATTGGACTTAGTCCGGCCTGTAACTAATCAAACCTGCGAATCTTGCATCAAGGGAAAGATGTCCTCTAGGACTTTTAAGGCTAGTCAGTCTCGAGCAGAGGATGTGTTGGAATTGATCCATTCTAACTTATGTGGGCCCATGTCCACATAGGCTCGTGGAGGGTATGAGTATTTTATCACTTTCGTTGATGATTACTCAAGATACGGATTCATTTACTTGATTCACTACAAGTCTGAATGCTTTGAGAAATTCAAAGAGTTTAAGGTTGAGGTAGAAAAGAAGGTCGGGAAAACTATCAAGTCATTGTGCTCTGACCGCGGTGGTGAATACATTGGGATCGAGTTCCTGCAATATTTGTCAGATCATGGGATTACATCCTAGTGGACTGCACCGGATACTCCCCAGCAAAATGGTGTAGTCGAAAGAAGAAATAGAACTCTTTTGGAGATGGTGAGATCAATGATGAGTTATGCAATCTTACCCATTTTATTTTGGGGATACGCATTGGATACAACGACTTACATTTCAAACATGGTGCCTTCTAAATCGGTTCCTAAGACACCCTGTGACCTCTTTCTTCGAGGTAAACCCAGTTTGTACAATTTTAGAGTATGGGGTTGTTTGGCACACGTGCTGACAAAAGAACCTGATAAGTTAGAAAGCAGGACCAAGGTAATGCTATTTATAGGGTATCCTAGGCAAACAAAAGGTGGTTACTTTTACTGTCCTGAGAGTCAGAGTATCGTTGTTAGAACCAATGCTAGATTCTTGGACGACGAGTAAGTGAGAACCACATGAAAAGGAGTGATATAGTTCTTCAAGAAATTGAAGAAAAGAATGCAATTCCAAGGGAAGGGGAACGTGCGAACGTGGGTGCACCTGTGAGAGGTACGGTACTACCAGCGCATTCTTTAGTGCAAGGTGCAAAACCACAAGTTGCTGCACCGACTGCTGACATGGCACCGATGCCTCTTCGTAGTAGGAGAGTTATTTTCCAGTCGAAAAGGTACACGTTCGTGGGTGAGTCTTTGGACTTGAGCCCTGAAGACGAACATGAGGACTCTACCCACTTACCTACGAAGAGGCAGTGCAGGACAAGGATGTTGCGAAGAGGCGCATTGCCATTGATTCTGAGATAGAATTCATAATTGCTATGAATGTATATCAAAAAGCTTTGCTGCCTGATGGCTTTAGAGCCATAGGGTGCAAGTGGGTATACAAGCGAAAGAAGGGAGCGGATGGAGAAGTTACGGTTTTCAAAGCCAAGCTGGTGGCAAAGGGTTATAGTCAGAAAGAGGGCATAGACTATGATGAAAACTTTTCACCCGTAGCCATGCTCAAATCCATCCATATACTTCTTGCCATAACAGCACATTTAGACCTCGAGATTTGGCAGATGGATGTCAAAACAACTTTTCTAAACGGTTATCTTGAAGATGGTAAGGACATCTACATGCAGGAACCCGAGGGTTATATGCGCAAGACCGAAGAACGTCTTTTCTGGAAGCTTAAGAAGTCCTTGTATGGACTTAAGCAAGCTTCAAGGTCGTGGAACTTACATTTTAACAATGTGATTAAATGTTATGGATTTTCACAATTGGAGAACGAAAGTTGTGTTTACCGACTTTGTGTCAATGGGAGCATGGTTTTCCTTGCACTGTATGTAGACGACATACTCCTATTTGGAAACAACGAGGGTTTAATGTCGGAGATTAAATGTTGGTTATCCGAACAGTTCCAAATGAAGGATTTGGGAGGAGCTGGGTACATACATCCTTGGGATTAAGGTCTTACGGGATTGTAAGAGAAGGATGTTAAGCTTATCCCAGGCATCCAATGTGGATATTGTGATAGCCCGGTTCAGCATGCAACTCGCCAGGAAAGGCTTGCTACAAATGAATATACATTCAACGATATTTCCTATATGTTAAACAAACTTACATGCAAGTGACAACGGTATCCTCTTATCTCACCAATAGGGATGATCATACTGTGTGTTGTAGATTGTAGAAGATAGTATGATCACTTTACCTAGTGAGATATAAATATTATCACAGTCGAGACAGCGTACGAGGATAAGTCTGTCAGTATAGGCTGCAACATGGTAGAAAGAAGTAATTTGTCTTGATTACTTAATATGCTGGTACGTGCGGTTGCGTATTAATTGGACCACAGTGAGATGTATTCTATTATCTGACATTAGAGAATACAAGATCTCGATCTTGATTAAGTCAAAACCCTAACGAACGTTCAGGGGCATGCACGGGTTGAGTATTGTTTTGACTAGCCATGGTGGAGAGCCTGAATAATGTGCTTGTATACCTGAATTTTAGGTAACAGCAGTTCGTGTATTGCAGCCTGAGACTGGAGCAAGGTAACAATATCCGAGTGATAGGATGGGGACATTCCTTGAGGAGCTCAATAATATTCATCGTGCTAAAGTCCTGCAGGCTAATTAAGTTCAAGCACGAGTGATAAGGTTTGAGGTGTACTGCTCAGGAAAATAAGAGATTAATTAATTGTAGATAAAGCTTGTTAGAAGCTCTGATTAATTAATGAATATCCAGTAACCTTAAATATGGGGATTCTCAAGTAAATGCAGCCCGTTCTCATAATATGGTATTAAAGGCTTAGGTTAGTATTAATTCTGTGGTGAAAAAAAATTAATATTAATTAATTAATTGTGTCCTGGGTTGTGGACATGGGAATTAATTAATTCATAGGCCCACTTTATTATTTGCATTAGGTAGATCTAGCCCAATTAAATATGTTGAATTGAGCCCAGTAGCCCATTAGGGTTTGTAACCCTGGTCTATAAATAGACAGTTCTCTCTCTCAAACCCTAGAACTTTGAAATTAGTCAAAACCTTAGAGAGAGAGACAGAGTGGGCAGCGCTCAGTGTGTTTGGGAGAGAAGAAATTCGAGTCCGGCCTACAGAATCATAGTCCTGTGGAATCCTCACCAATAGCCGAGTTGAACAGCATTGGGATACAGATCTTAAGGCCTAATCTGGAGAACAGATTATTGTTTTCTTCTCTTTCTCATTAATTAAATCAAGAAATTGGATTTGTCTAATTTCTGTTTCCGCATATTTAATTAATTCTCATGGTTGAATCAAGGGATTGGAATTCAAATGCGAAAGATCGGATCTGACACTATGGAGTTAAGGTAAACTCGATATCCACTGCATTTAATTCATAGGAGCATGTTAGGTTTATTGAATTGTTTAATTGCTCTCAACATCCATGAACGGTCCGGCTTATTTGGATTTGGTGATTCGGTTCGCCATGAAATCCCTACACTTTATGCTTCATTGCATTCAGCAAAGAAGAGACAAACTGGTTATGGCAAAAAAGGCTAACGCATCTAAACTAAAAATCTATCAATTATATTGCCAAAAACAACATTGTTACTGGACTACCCAAAGAGATCTTCTAGAAGGAAGGAATATGCAGAGCCTGTCAACAAGGAAAACAAGTCAAGGTGTCCTTCGAATCCAACCCAGAGAAGGCCACATCAAACTGACTTGAGCTGTTGCAAATGGATTTATTTGGCCCGGTGACTCCACCCACCGTAGGTAAGAAACACTATACTTTAGTCGTTATTGATGACTATTCCAGGTACACGTCAGTGAGACTACTCAAGAGCAAGGATGAGGTGAAGATTGTCCTGCCAGAGTTGATACTTTGAGTGCAAAACAACAAAGAACTCATGGTGAAAAGGATAAGATCCGACAATGGTATCGAATTTTGTACCGGAACATTAATGGATTTCTGCATTGGCACTGGAATATGACATGAAAGGTCTACCGCAAGAACACCTCAGCAGAACGATCTGGCAGAACGGAGGAACAGGACTCTAAAGGTCGCCGATACAGATCTAGGAAAGAGATATTGGGTAGAAGTATAATGAACACTTTCTACACACAGAATCGAAGTGGATTGAATCTTCTCTTCAACAAAACTCCCTACGAGATATATCATGGACCATGAGAAGTCAGAAAGATGTGATTCATGAAACAAATAATGTCAATGGACTTTCGAGCTCGAATACTTATAAAGCTAAACCGGTTGATCCAACTAGGTTAATGAATGAATCTTCATCTACACTGGAGATCTTGGCTGATCAACAAACAGCCAAGATGGTCGGTGATGCAACTGGTAATGCTAAGGCCACCCTAAATCCTCTCAATGAGCTCACATTTCAAGGGGGAACGTAAGAAGGAGAAACCAGCCAGCAAAATGAAGACATTGCTGAGGATAACCAAAATATCGAGAGGATTGTTGAAGATAACATTGCTGAAGTGAACCAGGAGCAGACTAGTGAAGACAGGTGTATTACTCCAGCAAACACAGATTCAGCAGACAATGCGTCAGAAGACATCCTTTCAGCAGAAGTCAACCCATCAAGTGTAGCAGACAGCTTGAGCAATCAACAGCTTGTTGATGTACCTGTTTCTAGAAGCCAAATTGGAACGTCTAGCAGTCAAGCCATTCCAGTTACGAAATTGCAAAGATCGAAGTGGCTGCTAAGAGATCATCCTTCAAAAGAAATATTAGAAAATCTCATAGCTCCAATCAGAACCAGACACAGTGCTATGCTAGCCTGCTTTATATCTTAGGAGGAGCCAGCCAAAGTTGCAGACGCACTCAAATCAGCCGATTGGATCAACGCGATGCAGGAAGAATTGTTAGAATTCACTCAAAATCACGTATGGGATCTCGTCGATCAACCAACACCTCAATCGTTGATAGGCATCAAATGGGTATTCAAGAACACGTGCGATAAAAATGGATTCGTCGATCGCAACAAAGCAAAGCTCGTAGCTAAAGGATATGCACAGTGCAAAGGAATTGATTTCAGTGAAACATTCGCTCCAGTAGCTCGGGTGGAAGCAATTAGGTTTTTCCTTGCATATATTGTTCATCATGCTTCACTATTTTTCAGATGGACGTCGAGAGCGCATTCCTGAATGGTGAATTGAAGGAGGAAATCTTTCTGGAACAACCTTCAGGGTTTGAATGCGGAAACAAGGTGTACAGATTAAGGAAAGCTCTATATGGTCTGAAGCAAGCCCCAAGAGCTTGGTACGAGACATTATCACGGTTTCTGGTGAAGAATGGTTTCACGAAGGGGAAGATCGACAAGACACTCTTCTTGATCAAGGATGCTGAAGAAATTTCGCTTGTCCAAATCTACGTGGATGACATCATATTTGGATCTAGGAATCTAACCCTATGTGAAAAGTTTGCTCAACTTATGCAGGCTAACTTCAGATGAGCATGATGGGAAAGATGTCATATTTCTTAGGACTGCAATTTCAGCAATACAGCGATCGTATCTTCATCCACCAGAAGAAGTATACAAAAGATCTCATCAGCAAATTCTGTTGAGAGAAGACAAAGACACTACGGATTCCCATGAGTAGTGCATGCCAAATATCAATGGACGAAGAAGGCGAATCCGTGGATCTCACAGCATACAGAGGTATTATTGGCTCTCTATTATATCTAACGGCCAGCAAGCTAGACATTTTGTGTATTCTAGGCATATGTGCTAGATATCAAGTAAATCCAAAGAAATTGCACACGGAGTATACACGAAGGATTGTCAGATATTTGAAAGGAACGAAATCTTTAGGAATTTGGTACCCGAGAGTAGACGATCTTACACTCATTGGATATTCAGACTCTGACTTTGGAGGATGTCAAATTGATCGAAAAAGTACGAGTGGGACATGTCAATTTCTTGGTCACAAGCTGATTAGCTAGTTCAGCAAGAAGCAACACTCCGTAGCAACGTCTACAACAGAAGCTGAATATGTGGCTGTTGCGAGCTGCTGTACACAGGTGTTGTGGATCAAATAACAACTTCAAGACTATGAAATCAGCATCGGTTTCATTCCAATATATTGTGACAACAACGGTGCAATGTGCATCACGGAAAATCCAGCACATCATTCAAGGACGAAGCACATTGATATCAAACAACACTTCATCCGAGACCACGTGGAAAAGAAAGATATCTCCGTGGATTATATCAGGACAGAAGACCAGCTAGCAGACATATTCACTAAACCTCTAGTTGAAGGCAAATTTAAAGAACTTTGTCTTAAGTTTGGTCCATTGGAGTTAGACGAGGTTGCGTAAGAATGAGTCCCAACTCTCATTCTATTCTTGGATTTCTTGGAATTTTTAGAAATCTTGAATTCTTGAATTCTTTGGATTTCTTGGAGATGATGTGGAAATTACTGAAACCTTAGTCGGATTGCTGAGTCCCAGATCTCAGCAAATTTGACATTAATTATTGAAGAATATTATTTTCAGCAGACAAGATAAGGAAAATGCTGAGTCACACTCTCGGCATATGAAGAAGACTGCTGAATCAATCTAGGGAAATTGATTAGATATGGGGAATCAAAATCGGATATTTCAACCAACAAAATAATTACAAACGTCATTAATGGAGTAAACTAATGAGACAATGGTTGATATTTGCTATCATTACCAAGATTTCACTCAAGGATAGAGATGATTCAGTTCTGGAAATGGCGTCTCGAATGGCCACTTGTAAAGTTTTGCCGAAACCATCGGTTCCCAAGGCAAAAGAGTTGATTGATCAAACAAATCTCAAGGACGGGTACACCTATTTAAAGGAGATTCTTTTGCTTAGGAGAATCATAGCCAAACCTCTGAAAACTAAACCTATTACATGTCTTACATCCCCTTCGATTAAACCTTGTAGCTCGAGAAATACCGAAATGTCATCCTTTACCATCTCACCATAGGTTCGAGCAACGTAACTTGGAAGTCTCCAAATTGAGAGGAAGAGTCATAATCTTCACAGAGATCACATCTAAGAAGATTCTCTCAATTCTTGGTTCACCACTGACGATGGGTTTTCTGATATTAGAATCGAATGGAGATAGGAGATCAATTCCGTGAGGCCATGAAAACTTTCTCATTGGAGAAATATAACCTTGTCAGGTGGGTCTGAGGATGGATAATCATTAGTCACATGGTTTGGGAATACCTTTGGGGAAGGGTTCCCAAACAACTCCTTCCTCATCTCTTCTTCTAGGGTAACAAAAGTCCTAAATTCGGAGAAGGAGAGGACATGGAGGAAAGGCTTGTGGATGGAGTAGATGAGACTCAAATGCATCTGTTTGGCATCCAGAGCTTAGTGCGAGCATGCATGTGTTGCAGATGTTACGTATCCTACAAAGTAGGAAACATTTGTAAGCACCTGATGCTGATGGCAAGTGCGGACAAGGGGCACCGACCTGAGTAGATGGTGAGATCTGCTAGTGTCGGACTTCCTATGCAAAAGCAACTAGATTGTCCGTAGGCTGAAAGATGAAGAGATGTCTCCAAGGTGGAAAGAAGGAGATGAGGTGACAAGAGACATCTCTCAGCCAACAAGTTGTTGCTGCGCAAGTGTGATGACTTGCAGCAACGAGCTCGGGCAGGAGACTAAGAAGGAGCAGATCTAGCAAAGGCATTATTTGGAGCAGTCTGAAAAAGAATTGATCATTATAACTTGTATTATTATACTTTGCGAAGTGTAACTCTTGTAAATCAATGATATCAATAAAAGAAATGCTCGTTTTGATGGCAATACTCTGTTGTCTCAAACAATATAACTGCCTAAAACAAAGTGCTAGATCATTACACTCATTGTGTATATAGAACCGAATCTCAAATTCTTATGATTTTCCTTGGTTAAAAATTCAAAAATGAAGAGGAAAATCAGAAGATAGGAATTTCTTAAGTGTCTATCCAAACATTATGTCGGAAGCAGAGTGCTAAATGGTTGAAATGGAAGATTTTATCAAGCAAATCACTCTCTGCTGACTAGTGAGTCAAAGCTCTCAGCAGATTCACGACGATTACTGAGTCCAAGCTCTCAGAAAAGACTCTTTGAACTTAAAAGATTCAAGGAATTTAAAAGAGTCTAAAATTACTGCTGAATCCAAGCATTCAGCAGATACCCAGTAAATGCTGAGTCCCAGCTCTCAACAATATGATATTGTTTGCTATATTTGGCCATAGCAGACATAACTGGAAGAAAGGTTATTGAGTCCAAACTCTCTGTAAAGAGTCAATTTCTTCTACTGAGTCCAAGCTCTAGGTAGAACCCCGAATTATGCTGAGTCCAAGCTCACAGTAGATGTCCGTAGATAGCTAAGTATGAAATCTTAGCATACTCTTATTGACTGTTGATTCCAAGCTCTCACCAGGTGACTATTGTCTATGGAATGACAAGACCTTAAGAGAATCGAGCTAAAGGTTGAGTCCAAGCTCTCAACAAACATAAAAGGTCTAAGGAATACTAAGATCGCAGCAAATCATATGCTCAATGCTAAGTCCAAGCTCTCAACAAACTATGAGATCTAAAGTATTTAGGAATCTAAGGGATCATCAGATGAACGAATGTTGAGTCCAAGCTCTCAGCAATGAGCCTTTCTAAGTTGCTGATGTACTACTCTTAGAAAATGTATTTTTGCATGCTGCATTCGACCCAACAAACAAAGGAGAGATAATCATTTCAAATCTCTCGAATGGCGGGATTATCTGAATGACTGAGCTATTGTTGAATCCAAATTAATTGAAAAGGTGACAACAACACAAGGCGGCGACAAATAAGCAGAAGACACGTCAGCCACGCACAACGTTTCATCATCGTGGGACGTAAGGCGAACCGTCACAAACTGCCCAACCGTTGATTCATATAGATCAGGAGGAAGATCCAACCACTCATAGAAAGTCGGTTGCAAGAAATTTTATAAAGGAAGATTGGTTTGGGATTTCTAAACCCTATTACTTCCAATACTTCTAATTTTGAAATTCCTTCCATTCTACATCTCTTTGAGTTTCAGAAGAAATATCAATGGCGGAATCATCTAACCGTGCCAGTCCCCCTACGAATCATCCGGAAGGCCACACATACCTGGAGAACTTGAAAAATTCCAACCCACGTTCACTAGTATATTCAAGAAGGAACAGAATGATGAATCTATCTCTTACTATCGCGTGGTGGCCATTGCTCATGGGAAAGCACGGGGTGAACTTACCTACCAACAGAAAAAGGCGGTTCAAGTGAAAAAAGCCAAAATACTCTACGAGTTGTTGTTCAAAAAGCATTACTGCAACAATATCATTGAGAAAATCAACCGAGAGGGGCTTCTGAAGTACCTATTTGCGGAACCCCTCAAATTCCATCCACATATAGTTGCAGAATTCTTCGCTCGTGCAGTGATTGACAAGAGTGAAAAGTTTTTTCACCACAAGTGTTTTGGGTACAAAGATCGTAGTGAGCCCAGAAGTGTTAGCACAAAAGTATGGCCTGCGAGCAGAAGGAGAATATGTAGCCAACTACAAGATCAATGATGAAGACAAGATGCATACGCGATGATCAAGATCGAAGAATGATATCTTCACAGAACAGTGGAAAATGGTCGCGCCTCTGAGATCACTAGAAGAACCCATGAAGAGCCTAGCACAGATTGTGATAAAGATGCTGGTAGGCAAGGTTAGTTCACTCTCAGAACTCAGTGCAAAGAAGTTTGTTGTGATGATGGCGATTGATTATCCAAGTCCATGGAAATTGGGGAAGGTTTATCTACACCAAATGGCTGGCACACGTATACAAGAACAAGAATGTAAAAATAGAGCATACATTCACACATGATGTGGGTTTCGGACTCAAGATCAGTCATTTTCTTGAAGGCATCATACCCGAAGGAAAGCACTATCGCGGTGAAGATTTGCTGCACTCTGACTACATACCGCCAACCAACAAACAACAGCTGCCAAAAAACATCAAGAAATCACTTCTTCCATTAGGGAAGAGCAATGTAAACCCCGAAGCACCAGTTTCTGATGAAGAAGATCCCTACCAAGGACATGCAATCCCACCGATTGCTGTTCCACTCACTAAAAAAGGAAATTGAAAAGGAACGAAGGAAAGCAGATTAGGATGCTTTATTCAAAGAATATGAAAGCTTAGTCGACATCACTCAGATGGAACCCACGCAGCCCCCAGTGCGAACTATTGCAAAGAGGAGGCATTTGCAAAAAAGCCCTTAGCAAAGAAAGAGCAGACCAGCAGGTGATGAGGAGAAAGCTAAGAAAAGGGGAAAGCATGATTGCTTTCAAGGATCAACAGTTCAGGTCACCATGCCAGTGGTAGACACATCTCTACCAATTCCAGATGTCGCCAAGGAAAGAGATGCAGTGCCTATTGAGTCAACCTCCAAGGACGCAAAGAGAAAGCTAGAGTTCTCTAGAGAGGAGCAAGCATGGAAGAAGAGGCGACAGGAGAAAGCATTGAAAAGGGCATGCGCACAGAAGGAACTTGACAAAGCTAAGCTGAAGATGACTCTCGAACAAAGGGATGTTCGATTTGAGCAAATCAAGGCTAGCTATGATGAGCGTAATGCAAAGATTCAAGCTTGTGATCACCTTGGACGTATTACCAAAAAGGACATCGAGAAGGCACAAACTGCGAAAGACAAAGCTAAGGTTAGCAATGTTGAAGAAAGGATTGTGAATCCAAATTCCATGACGGATGCAGAGTTTGAAAAATGGTAAAGGAAATGAGCATTCATGGATTCACAAGAACTTGTGCAGGAAGAATCGAGGGATCATTGAAGCAGCAAACTCCTGCGCAAGGTGGAAGGAGTTCTGCTACTTTGACTATTCAGCCCGTCACTGCACAAGGTGGAAGTGAAGGTGCTGATGTTACTGCTGAAAAAGTTGTTCCACAAACTGCTGCGCAAGGAGGAAGCAGTTCTATTATTGAAAAGGCAATTGAGGAAGAACAAGTGGCTGCGCATGGAGAAAGCCAGATTGTTACAATTATAGCAGAAAGCGATTTGGTGCACGAGGAGAACCAAGTCCCTTCTGAAAACAAGGAAGCCAAGACAGCAAAAGAGGAGTATACTGACCTTGAGATGATGACAAATGAGGGTACAGCAAACCCCGAGAAAGTTTCACAAACATTTGATCAGCAATCCAATCCCACAACAGAGAAGTTAGATGCTGACGAGAGCATTGCTAAAAAGACAACAATGGAAAAAGGAACCACTACCTCTTTGGATGCTGAAACTCGAGCAAGATTACAAGTCAACCTCACTGCAAGCGTGCGAGCACGAAACAAGCAGTATCTCCACGCCTTAGGAATAGATCCATCTACCGTTCCAGGATGGGATTCAGAAGTAGATACTACCTTTGTGCTTGAAAATACCATTGAGTCACTATGGCATAAGCGTATCCCAATTCCTACCTCTCCCAAAGTGTAAGGTATATCATTTAGTGCCATTCCTAGTACTGAATATGAGGAGATTACAGGAAACACAGGAACTGCCAAGGGGAGTCTGATGCTTGTAGATGCTGAATCTATCTCTAGAAGGAGAAATGTTAAGAGTGCCCATGGAAGGACCACCTGACCGAAGATTTAAAGCAAAAAGGATTGCTAAGTGGTGTCATCCTATCACCGTGACGACCGAGAAGAATGATGATCTCATCTCGTGGGCAAAAGACATTTGTGTCTTTATAGAAACTCAAGTTGTTGCAGAGTTCGAGAACACATATCCTGCGGAATTAATGGACGGGTATTTTAAACTTGAATTGCTTAAGATAGAGTTCCAGAAGTGGAGATTTTTCGACTATGCCACCCACGAACTACATTACGAAGACCGCGAAATCATGATGGCAAGGATGGGTCTCAACTACTGGCGAAGTGCAAAGGAATGGGCAGATGATTGGATGGATTAGACATCCAAGAGGTAGTACACAGAAAAGCAAGTTGTTGTCAGATTGCAGTAGATTACGACGCATAGAGCACTCACAGGAGATTGCTCATTGCCACCATCTGAGTACGATGTCGAAGACTCTTCACCATTCACCCAACACTTTAAATTACCAACAACAAGGAGACAGATGGCCGTAGCTACTGAGCTTCAAGCGAATTTAGCTGAAGAAGAAGCCGCACGTAAGAGAGAAGAGGATCGTAGGAAGATGTTAGAGTTTAAGGAGTGCATACTAACTATATTGGCAAATATCCCATCCAAAATGGATAGCATTAGGCCTTCTTCTCCAGTCCCTGCTACAAAGGAAAGAGTTCAGGAGAAAGAACCTATCACAGCAGCAGATGTTGATACACCCGCCACTTCATCTCAAGCACTGGCTTCCACTGTCAACATACCTACCTTCCAGAATCAAATCGTGCTATCAAAGAAACACCTGGTCCTGACAATTGAGCCCTTATGCTCCAGTACTTATCAGAGGAACCTCCTACAATTCATCCATACGATGGTAGGAAGAAGCATTGGGGAGCAAATAGAGCCGCTCGTGCAAGCCGAAGTAAGAAACAAAGTGATCGAGGTAAATGAGGAGCTTCACACTACTCTGCAGGATAACTTTGAGACCTTTTCCACCGGTCTTCTAGCTGCGATCAAAGAGGGGGAAGAGAAGAGACTAGTAGAGGAAGCAGAGCAACTGAAGGAACAAGAAGAAAGAATCTGGCGCCTCGAAGCAAGAAGAAAAATGGAAGAAGACTTGAGAAGGCGACAAGAAGAAGAAGAAGAAAAAGAGGAACGAAGAAGGATCGAGGACAAAGAAAGAATTAGAAGAGAAGAGAGAGAATCTGTAGTGGACAACTTCATGAAGGTAACGCTCGAGACCCTCAGGAAAGTGAAGAAAACCACCGTCGGCTCCTCAAGTGCCAAAAATGCTACTGATTCAGACTCTTCGATGACCAAGAAGTAATTCTTCCAAAACTATAAGTCTTCTGGCGTTAAAACAGTACATTTTTTATTTGGGTGTGTGTTTCCTATACCTCACAGCAAGATCTTTTTAATGGAAACTAACCCAGGTTGAAGACAATATCTCGTTGTCCATCGCTGAATTAATTGTTTTAGCTGAAACTACACACTCAGTGTAATTAGCAAACTGCGAGGATTGTTGGATGTGTGTGATATGTTCCTGCATGTTGCTTTATAATTATGTGTGAATGTGCTATATAATCTCTGATAAATATTTGAAAGCCATTTACTTGAAGCAAAAATTATATAATCGAGCAATACCCTTGATATTTTGAGGGGGAAAATTTAGGAACCATACTGAGTCTAAGGGAGTTGGTATGCTGAGAATAGATATGATAGGAATACGTTGTGATCTTAGCAATCAGTTTTCCCATGATCAGATAGCATTAAAGCTCAGATTAGAGGCTTTGATCGCACCAAAAATGTGGAAATTGTTCGGAATATTCTTAGAAATATTATATCCCCTTGTTTTTCATTGTATGTTTATTAGTTTTGGTGCATCAAAGATAAAGTCGATCTAGTTTCTAGTAACTTAGAATCGAGTCAAAATTGTAGAAGTCCTGTATAGGATACATATACTCAAGTTGTAATTGAACTAAGAAAGAAGAATCGAAGAATGCTGAAAGAATCAGCAGACCTGAAGATTGTTAGGATGCTAGTAAAGGCTAGCAAACATGAAGGAATGCTAGACACGCTTAAAATAATGCTGGAAGAATAAAGCAAGCATGTTGCAAAATCTCAGCAAGGCTGCTGAGATGTCAGTATAATATCAACTGTCAGCAAACACTCAACAGCAATTAAAACAATACAAAGTCGTAAAATATAAGGAACCAGATCACAAGGAAACCCGACGAATCAGAAAGAAGAACAATCAACAGACACAAAGAAGGTTTCCAGATTCAAACTAAAAGATGTGTTCTGACAAAGATGGCTACTAATCGGAGCAACGCCAATATGAGACGAAGGAGACTTGAAGAGTCACTGTGCTTTGCAGAAAAAGAAGAAAAGAGATTGGCGAGCAAACCCTCTGAATCTATCGGATAAGATTCAAACAGCCGTTTGAATCTTCACATTTGCACCCATAAATAGGTGTCATCTAGAAAAGATTCAGAGGTTCGCAAAATTTCATTAAAAGAGAAAACATGAGAAGATCCAAATACACTCAAAATCACGCGAACTCATCCAAGTTTGTACCTGATTGAAGCTTTGCAAAAGCTTTCATATTTGAAGCTCGAGACCTTTGAAGTGTTATTTCTAAGGTTAATATTGGGATTCTTTCTATTCTAGAAAGAATCTAGCAGTCACCTTGATGTGCAAGCGTGATTATCACGGGCAACTGCCAAATACAAAGAAAGGTTCTGCGAAGAACTATACAACTCCCAAGAGTCGACATGAATGGAGAAGGGAGGTTTGTCCTCACTCTAAGGAGCGACAAGGTGAAGATTAAAGACTGAGGTGCTTGAAGGTGCGCGCTGACCAGACGGAGAGGCTGCTCAACGTTAGAGATCAAGCGAGACCTTGTACTCAATCGATAGTAAATTTTCAGTCGGAGGACTGAAGAGTGGACGTAGAACATTTGTTCGAACTACTATAAACCCCATGTTCTTTACTGCTTTATTTTGTTACTTTGTGTATTGTGCGTTCTTGAAACTTAACACATCATGTGTTGAAGTATAATATGCAATCAATTGAAAGAATACTAGAGCTTAATCACATTTGATAAACACTTGCTAAGTCGCGACCTAAGCAAGATAAATGAAAAGCATTATTAATACTTCTGATGCATATACAAACACTCTGATCGGGGACCAACATCCTCTTATCTCGTTGATAGGGAGATCATATGGTGTGTAGTAGATCATGGAAGATCGTAGGATCGCCTGACCTAGCGAGATATAAATAGTTATCAAAAATGGGACAGTCCCAGGATAGAAAATCAGTATAAGCTGCAGCATACGAGGTAATAAGCAGCTTATCTAGGTTGCTTGGTATGCTGGTGCGTGCAGTACGCATTGGTAGGAACTAAGTTAAGATCTATTATTTTATCTGACATCATAGGAATCTTGATCTTGGTGGCTTTATGGAATCTTAAGCTTAGATGAAAGTACTAAAGTATACACAGATTTGTATGTCACTTTGAGATGCAGTGAAAGGTTCTAATCGAGCTTGTATATTTGTATCCTGGTGGTAGCATTTTTTGTATGATTGTCTGTAATTGGAACTAGGTAACCACATCCAGTATAGGATGGTGACATTCCCTGAGTAGCTCAAAAGGCTTGTTATGCAACATACGTAGTAATAAGCGGTTTATCTTGGTTCCTTGGTATGTTAGTGCGTGCGGTACGCTTTGATAGGAACTAAGTAAAGATCGATTCTTTTATCTGACCCTAAAAGAACCTTGATTTGATGGCTTGATGGAATTCGATACCTAAATGAAGGTAAGGAAGTATACACAGATTTGTGCGTCACTTTGAGATACTATGATGGAGACTTATAGTCGAACTTGTATATCTGTATCTAGGGTAGTAGCAGTTTGTGTATGACAATTTGTGACTGGAACTAGGTAACCATATTCAGTAAAGGATTGTGACATTCCCTGAGCAGCTCAAAAGGTTCATCATGCTAAAGTCCTACAGGCTGATTAAGTTCATGCATAAGTGAAAAAGATTTATAAGATGTTAATAAATTTAAAGGCTTGTCGGAGCTTAAATTAAATAATGAATGTTAGTAACCTTAAATGTGGGGATATACCGAGCCGATGCAACCCATTCCTCATAACGTGGTAGCAAATAGGTAGGGCAATATTGATTCTCTGGTGGCATGAATCAATATAAATTAATTATATTTTGGGTTGAATATGGAAATTAATAAATTGATAGCCCTTATTTGCTATTTGCATTCTAGTCCCTGGTCTGGCCCATGAAAGCTCAAGCCCATCAAAGATCTTTCTCCTATGAATACCCCTCGCGTTCTAAGATCACAACACACCACAAGATCATAAGTTGCTAAGCATCAAACAAGGATTTGGGAGCTGTGATTCGCAACTGGAGATCTGAGAACGAGGAGGAAATTTTGCTTCTTGATAGCCACGGAATCCGGAGGGAATCTTCACCAAATTTTCAGATCGGAGTTGGGATACAAATCAGAAAATTAGAACTAGAGGATCTTTTTCTTCTTCTCTCTTTGGCTTTTTAGAAATTAATTCTATTAATTTCAAAGATTTCACTCCTTCATCTTGTAGGATTAAAACTTATTGCTCAAGAAAGAGGACCGAGGATCAAATATATGTGCATCGAGTTCTTCATTTTCTACAATCCAGGTATTCCACTTTAACCTTCTTATGTATATTCAATAGGAGCAAGCTAAGATTAATCATAGGCAAAGTAATTTATTTTGAAATCCGAATTTCAACTTGGGCTTATATGGATTAAGTGATAAAATTCACCACAACGAAATACCTTCAATTGGTATCAGAGTCAGGTTGAATTAATTTGCTCCGTCAAAAAAGTAATATCACCTATGATTATGAATGATTATTATTATTCAATTGCAATGAATGAATGGTTTTTGGATTTTATGATTTTTGTTCCTCGTGATTCTCGGATTTATCTTCCCTTAAATATGGATTCAATTTTCACCCACGAGATAAATCAGTGGTTAGATTTAATTTTCAATATTGTAGTAGGATGTTTCTCTATATAATTTCAATTTTAAATTAGATTTGTAAAATCGTGAAGATGAATATCATGAAGAACACAAAAAATGAGGAAACCAACCGGAGCACCGAAACCACAGCGACGCACAGCGGAACACTAGTGTTCCGTGCGGCCGCGAGCAGTAGGCGACGCAGCTTGGACAGTGGTGGCGGACGCAGCAGCCAGCAGGTAGGGGCAATCAGGTGTAGCGGCACACAGCGGCAGAACCCTAAGGTTCATCGCGTGCAGCCGTGCACATAGGCAAAAGCTTGTGTACCCAGGCGCTGCGGTGGTGGCATCAAGTGGTACCAGCGATGGTGCACAAAAGGAGGGCGTTCATTGGGATGATGTGCATGGCGATCGGAGGCACGAGGGCATGCGTAGCATGGCAGAACCCTAGAATCTGCGTGCGCACGCGGGACCTCTGTGTTTCTGCGCACGTAGAGCCAGCACTGCTCCCTCCCTTTTTGGAGGATGTCGACGATGGTGGTGCGAATCGGACCAGCAGATGAACGGCGAAGGTAGATGGGGTCAGGTGCGGCACAACACCACATGCTCGAGCATTAGGGTTAGCGTGCGGCGCGCACGCGCACCCTGCGCTATTTGAGCGTTTTCCCAGCAAGTTGGAGCTTTCTCCGGCGAGTAGCAGCAAGAAGCAGACGGTGGATGGCATGAGGCGACGGTGGAACAGGCTGAGGCAGTGGCTGAAGCGAAGGGCGACAGCGGGGAGGTCGAGATTGCAAATTGCGGGCGCGCGAGTTGTGTGTTGCCTGCTGCGTGTTTCTCCAGCGAACTTCTCGCGGCAGTAGTGGTTTGCATGTGGTGGCCCGTTGGGCCGTGTACACGTGAGCTTTAAGCTCGCGGTGTGTGCATGGACCCAGTTGTCCTATTTTTTGATGGATGGAATCTTCGAAGCCCAAATTTTCAGAAAATAAATCAGATCTCAATCCTAGTAGTGGGAGCTTAGACGAAGATCTATTTAATAAATCCAAATTGTAATATATAGGATTTAATTTATATTTTTATTATGGGGCCACGAGAACAGTTTTTATTTGTTTATTATATTTTCTCGCATGATATATGTGTTTAATGAATTGCGCAGCATCCAAGCATGTTGTAGATAATAGGAGCACGTTAATGCTTTTATTTACAAATTTAAAGCATGCTTATGTGATTTATTTTATGTAATTAAATTATGACTATAAATTTGGGGATCATGCTTTGCATGATAGAATCTTAGCAATGTTATAATTTATGGCTACATAAAAGAATCTAAGAAGTTGAACCTTATGAATTTAAAAAATTACTAAGTTGTTTATTTAAGACCTCCACATGTGTAATAAGAAAATGTCTACATGTGTAGCTTGCTTATTTTATTATTCATAAGTTCTAATAGATGGGATTTCTTATAACAAATATTTAATATATGTGAGAAATGGGAGTTCATGCGTAAACGTTTACATGTGTTGCTTGCGTATGGAACTTTCACAAGTTCTCTAGGGATTGAATTAAATGAGACAACCTTATTATAAAGGATCACAATGTATTTTAATCGATCTTTATATGGGAGGGTTGCTTTGGTGGTATGCTTGCTTAGATATTGTCTAGAGTATAACTCATTCCTCATGTTGATGCACACTAAATTCTCAACTAACAATAGCCAATTAATACTCTAGTGCGAATACAAGAATAATTTTATCAGGAACTTCTCACTTTGCTTGCTAGATTACTAGTTAATAAAGAGTTGTTTTTGTATCTAAGCACGATTAAGTCGTTCAGTTGTTGATTATCCTATGCAATGGCTAAATCTATCTATCTAACTACGAAAGCTATAACCAAAACATGAATTATTACAACAATCATCATCTTTTCTCAACTATCAGTTCCACACTCAATCACAAATTTAAGAACAATCACAAGGAAATCTAATTCAACAATGATGTAAGAAAGGACATTTGATGCGCTAAAAGTTCACTCACTCAAATTCCTAATGATTCAAGAATAATATCAATCCGAGATCTTCTTATTTCGTCCACTAGAATACTTGATACTTTCGTGTTGAGATTATATCCAAGTAAATCAAATCATTGAGTAGTTTCTAATCTAGGAAAAGATTGAATCTAAACTAGCTAACAAATACAAGTAAAAACTAAATGCTTCAATCACCATGGTTGAAATATCAAATCACTCAATGTTTACAAACAATCTCACAAACAATGCTTGAATTTCACAAATTGATAGGATACTCAAATGAGAGAAGAGGATATTGGCGTGGACTTTGCAATGAACCAATTAAAATGATACAATGTTGTAAACTGACTTTAATTCTCCTAGTAATGATCAATTCACCCTACATTGTCTAATCCCCTTTGTACCGTTGAATTAGAAGTAGATGAGATAGGAATCTCAAGTTGTTACGTTATCGAATCAAATCCCACTCTCAAAGGTTCGTAGATTATGGACCTACAAGCTATCCCCGCTCATGGATTGGGTCAATACTTGTATGCAAACACACTAATCACGACATCTAGACCCGCGTATTGGCTGCGATTTCGATGTCAACAATCAAGCAATTGGTTAGCGCCTACACTACTTGATTAGGAACAAGATCCAGTGTGATGCAATTGACTAGGAGATAGTAATCATTCATTCAATCATAGTAATAGATTTAACACATTGCCCAACCAATATCCTAGAAGGTTTAGCCACTCAAAGCTTTGTTGATTTCAATTCAATTACAAGAGAAAATGACTTCGTTACAATGTAAGGTAGAGAAGAGATTTTCCCCCAATTGTTGATCTTCGTGGTTGGATCTTCAATTTCCTCCTCAATTTGCATCTAATTGGAGTTATGTTGCATTGATTCTCCCTTGATTCGATGTTTGGAGATGTTTGGAAGTGATTTTGAGTGAGTAACTAACTTTTTCCCTAGTAGATCTACATAAAATTTGCCAAAAGTTCTTCAAATTTCGGTTCTCCACTTTTATAGTAAGTTAGCAGCCTCTGAGATCGACCCAGACCATGAGAGATCGACCGAGATCATTCAAATTTGAGAAACTGCCAAAACATCCCATACGGGGATTGACCTGGACCAAACTGGATCGACCAGTATTCGGCTTTGTAGAGCCAATACCAGTCGATCTCCGTAGTGGATCGGTCGGTATGAGCCAAACAGAGGCAAAAATTGATCGATCCCAAATTGTCTGGGTTGGGATTTGGCTCTGAAATCTTCCCTACAACATACTCTGCTTATCCGGGTCGATATTTCCAGTTCATGGGACTAATTCGGGTCAATATTTCAACGAAAATTTGCCAAACTCGATGAATTATGCTCCATTCTAACCCTACACAACTCAAACACCACAAAACACGAAAACAAGACAAAAACAATCAAAAAATATATGATGTGGGTGTGAAATAAACACAAACAAGCATGCACACACATCGAATAATAGGTCATTTTACACACATATCAACATTGGTTCGAAATCCACATATACATAAGATTGAGTAGAATGATGCAAACAATCATTTAATTCACCTATTGATGATCAATCTACCCTATGCTTCCTAACCCCCTTAGCACCGGCAAATTAGGAGTTGATGAAATTAGATACTCAAACAGTTACGTTATTGCACCTAACTCCACTCCAAATAGACAGTAGATTATCGACCTATAGGCAATCTCTGCACAGGGATTGGATCAAAACCTATATGCATCTACACTACACACGACACCTAGATCCGCGTGTGGGCTGCAATTTCGGTTCCTATCACACACATAGTTGGTTAATGCCAACACTATGTGATTAAGATAAAGGCTCTAGTGAGTGCAATAAAATAGGTTAAGGTAAACGTAAAATTCAAGCTCAATCAAACAATCCAATGATTCATTCAACCAATATCCCAAGGAATTCCGCTACACATACCTTTGATTCAATTAAATTGAATATAAAAAGTGAACAAATCCAATACAAAATAAAATCTAGATACTAATTTTACCCAAATGAGTGGATTTGATCTTGATGCCTTGATCTTCATAACTCCTCCAATTGGATTGGATTGGCCTTAGATCCAACTTGGATGAGATTTTAAAATAGTGGGAAGTGAGAATTGAGTGAGTAACCGCTTTAATCTTGTCGAAAGTTCTTTCCCCCTACGTTCTTCCACCTTTTATATTAAGTAATCAAACCCAAATTTTTCCCCGGATGAAATCAGCTCGACTAGGATGCTTCAAAACTAAAAAATCGTCAAAACAGCATGCATGATTTCACCCCGAATGAGACTAGCTCGACCAGGATTTGCCTCTATAGAGCAGATCCCGGCCGAGCTCTACAGGGTTTGGTCAAGATCTACCCTATAGAGGCAAATCTCGGTTGAACCCAACCTGGTCCGAGCCGAGATTTGACTTTGAAATCCCCCTACTACTCCTTTGCTCCATCCGGGTCGATATTTCCAAGGCTTGTGCACGATCCGGGTCGATATTTCACCAAAAATGGGCAAAACTTGATGAAAATGCTTATTTCCTTCCCTACACAACACCAACACAACAAAACACGAAAACGAGTCAAAAACAAACAAAAACCTATGATATGTGGGTGAAATGAACACAAAGAAGCACTCAAACACATCAATAAATTGGTCATTTCACACATATATCATAATCCCCCAAACTTAAATCTTTGATTGTCTACAATCAAAACAAATTAAAGGAATCATCTTACCTAGTGCAATACCTCATAGTTCATCATATTAATATTAGCATCCCTCAATCAAACGAGATTATCACCTAAATTTGTGCAACGGTAAATGCAAGAGATTCAAACCTTTCAACAAGATAGATAAAATCAATGAAACTCACTCCCTCTCATGTTTAGGGACCGTCCACTCAAGCACGAGATATCAAGTTTGATTCCCATAGGCTTGCATCCTATCTCACCATTATACTACAACGAGCTAGATTGTATAATCAAAAAGGTCTTTATCTTGGTTATAACGTAATTGTCTAAAAGTTAGGTGGTGTTAGGTCAAACTGACTAAACTCCTCAAATTCCCCAAACCCCCAACATTTGCTTCAATCAACCAATCCCGAGGTTTATTCAACTCCACATTCCTTTCTTTTCGTTTCCTCTTGTTCTTTTCCTTTTCTTTTCTCATGCACTTGCATGTTTCACTTTTTTTTTCTCTTTTTTTTTTCTTTTTTTTCACAACAATTTTTTCGTAGGTGCTCCTTTTCCATGACTTTCACATTTTCAATCACTTTCTTTGCCTCAACAAACGAGATTTAATCTCCAAAACAACCAATTCTCATTTCCACACTCACAACACCGTATTATCCCTCATACACACATCCCCCAAACATATTCCTAATTATATCTCAAAGAAATTCATCAATCAAGCTCAATCACGGGGAACAACGCTATGATAGGCAAATATTGATCAAATATAACACCTTATACCCCAAATGTGCAAGGTAGGACTAGGAATCGATGGCCTAATACCATTTTATAGTCAAAAGCTCATGCTAATAGATAGAGAATAGATGAAAGTTCTGGATTTCTCACTCTCAATCTTGCCTCTCACAATCGAAAAGATATGACAATATCATAGCTCAATTCTCACGACTTTTTGTTAAGTCTAAAGCATTAACACACACAAAGCTCAAAAATTCAAAAGTTTAACCTAAGCATGCTTCGATGTTAATGATTCCACCCTATCATAGGTTTATGTAGGAATCAAACTTCACTAGTTCATCAAGAGTAGATCTCAAGTCTAGTTCGGGTTCATCGCACACACACACAATCATGCAAGCAACTTAAATTAACTAAAATGCAATCAACAACTATCAACAAATGGCAAGAGAAACGATAGAATGTGTTACCCATCAGCATCCACGATCAAACCACTTTCCATCGACCTTATTGTACCAACTAAACACAAACACAAACACGCCACCATTTGAGCATAATTCATTGAAATATAAGCTTATATCCACCTAATTAAAGTCCACTTCAAAACACTTCAACAATTCATCATTACACAAAATATGAACATTCAATCTAATATCATATCATCAAAATCTCTTTCCACCAAACATTCCACGATCCAACATCTAAACAAATCAAACAGTGTTCCACTAGCATCACCAAACATTCCACAATCCATTCTTCGACAAAAATGTATAAAGAATAAGACAATGAATCCAAGCATCAACATTCCATCCATAAAAAGATAAAACCATTAAAAAATCCGTCATCCAATTCCAACAATATAAAGTATAATTCAACCCAATCAAATCATCCAAATGTAATCAAATATCCAACTCCAACCATAGGGAAATCATCTAACAAGATAAGGTAGATAAATGCAAATTAAGAAGAGGAGAAGAGTAAACCGAAGCACCAACAGCCGACACATCCCCCCAAACTTAGTCAAGTGAGACTAAGTTTGTAAAATAGGCAGACGGTTTCCAATCACTCCTCTCGGTCCTGTGGTTCCCCTTAACAAATAAGAAACACAACAATCAATACCACCGAAAAGAATGCTAAACAACTACAAAAGGAAAAGAACAATTGCCCAATTAAATCATAGATGGGCTGCCTCCCAATAAGAACTATATTTAACGTCAAATAGCTCAACGCTCATACCATGTTACCTTAAAGATATATACAATACTGTACAAGGGCCATCATCAACATAATACCTCTTCACACGATGCCCAATCTCATGAAAGCAAAGACCATTATCCCCCATCAATTCCAAAGTACCATTATCAAACACTTAGTTTACATTAAACGGCCCGGACCATCCAGACTAAAATTTCCCGGGCATCAACATTAACCTAGAATTAAAAAAGAAGCACCAAATCACTCAGGGCAAAAGTTTTCCCCCTAATGTGCAAATCATGAAACTTCTTGGTACGTTCCTTATAAATCCTTGAATTCTCATACACTTCATTCCAAAACTCCTCCATTTCATTCAAATGAATCACCCTATCACCTTGAGATTTCTTCCAATCCACATTAACAACCTTAAGAGCCCAATAAGTCTTATGCTCAAGTTCCACCGGTAGATGACATGACTTACCAAAGACTAATTAGTATGGTGACATTCTAATTGGAGTCTTGTAAGACGTCCTATATGCCAACAAAGCATCATCAAGCCGCTTGGATCAATTCTTCCTTGACACCACGATTTTTATCCAAAATTGCTTTAATCTCCTTATTGGCAAGCTCTATTTGATCGTTCACTTGTGGGTGATAAGCTGATGTAATGTGATGTCTAACACCATACCGAGCCAACAAATTCTCCAACAACTTATTGCAAAAATGGCTACCTCCATCACTCACCAATGCCCTAGGAATACCAAATCATGTCACAATACCTTGCAAAAATTTCAAAACCACTTTAGCATCATTAGTAATAATAGGACAAGCTTCAAACCATAGTAACACATAATCAATTGCAAGTAAAATGTAATGATACCCAAATGATGGAGGAAAAGGTCCCATAAAATCAATGCCCCACACATCAAAAAGATTCACTTCAATGAACATCTTATAAGGCAATTCATCTCTACGAGTTATGAACCCCGTTTTTTAACACCGATCGCAAGCTTTCACAAAATTCATGCAATCACGGTAACTAGATGGCCAATAAAATCCACCAGAAAGTACCTTCATAGTTGTAGGATTGGCGACAAAATTCCCCCCACTTACCGATGCATGACATTCTTGAATTATTTTCCTCCATTAACCTTCAAGAACACATCTCTGAATGATTCCAACTGCGCACCGACGAATCAAATATGGCTCCTCCCAATAATAAAACCTCACATCCTTAAGGAATTTCTTCCTTAGGTGCAGTTGATCACTGTAAAATTCTACAGATTAATTGCAGAACAGTGGAAAATAAATTTATAAGAGTATCCTAAGGTTGTCGAACCCAGAGGAATTGTGTAAAGAAATTATTTCATGTACTAGTCATGATCCTAGAATTTGTTGTTTGAGTCAACAGAAATCAGGGTTTTGTTTTGAAAAGTAAAGATAGCAATGCGGAAAATGAAAGAGTTTGGGAAATCAAATTAAAGGGACACAGAATCTAGACCGAACTATCAATCAGAATACATGTACATTGATTAACTTCCATTGGTGGGAACTCATAATATACTATAATTTCTTGGTCAGGCAATTATAGCCTAGGTTACTAGCATGTGAATGTATATGCTTTGTCGGCCTCAAAAACACAATACTAATCAACCTTTTATAATTCCTCAGATTAACCCTACAATTACTATCTTCCCCTAGGAAAGATTGTTAATTGTATTCGAATTCCTTTTCATGTTATTAATTTTCTCTTTTCAGTCCTTCAATCAACAACTATAAACCTAGAATTAATTTTATCTTTCAATCTTATTAATTCTGAATCCTAATAATTAAAACAGGAATTCAAAACCAATCAATTCAATGTTAATCAATTAAATATGTATTTGATTGATATTTGTTGCCCTGGAACCCGCTAGGGTTTCTAGCCATTCATCGCAGATAGAAAACCAAAAGTAAACATGTTATTAAAGTGCATGAAAATAACTTACAAAAATAAAGGTTCGTGCTGGAAAATAAAGGTTCTGAATGCTTCCCAAGTTCCAGGACTTAATGCCAGATAAAAGATTATAAAAGATTAATAAAACTCGAATTTTTTAGCTATTTATAGGATTGAATGTGTATCCTATCAAGTCTAGGGCTGAAAATCCGATTTGATTTTAATTAAATAAAAAATTGGCAGATTTTCCCGTGCGTCGATCGAGGTAGCTCGGCATCGATCGACGCGCGTGTTCTTACATCGATCGATGTCAAAGCTCCGTCGATCGAAATTGATCCACCATCTCTTCTGCACGGTCTCACGATTTTTGTCATAACTCTCACTCACGAACTTCAATTGACCCGATTCTAATTGTGATGGAAAGCTAACTGAAAGCTCTATCCATTGACAAGCTCCAATATCCCTAATCCCTTGTGTGGAGGAACCCTTTACTGCTACTTTTGCAAGTCAACTGCTCTCGGAATGGTTTTCCAGTGAATATAAGCCTAAACCATGCAAAAACACACCATGACAAGCATAACACCACATATATTAGACTCATGCAAGAAATATATATATAAACTCAAGAAAAATACATAAAATAGTAGAAAATAATATAGATAAGTGAGTGAAATAATGAATTTATCAAACCCTCCAAACATGAACATTTGATTGTCCTTAATCAATAGGCAAGAAAGAATAAAAATATCAGGTAATTACATTGCAATGCCTCACAAGATTCATCACAGTCAAGGGTCAAAATCCCACTATCTCCAAGCAGTTTGAAAGCGACAGACAATCCATTAATAGTGGAAGAACTCATAGGAAGTGTTTCGTTCAACTCAAAAGTGTATAGGATAAAGATGAAAGCACTCAACACATGTATGAATGAATTTCTACCATAGGCTTGCAAATTTTCTATTATCTCCACTACTAGAATATGCACACAAGTATAGAATCAAATAGGACTTTCAATAGGTTGTAACGTAGGCTTTTCTGAGGGGTAGGGAAATTTGGCCAAGTGACTGAATATAAACTGAGTTAATTACTCTCAATAAGTCTCAACCCAACATCTAACTTCATCCACCTCATCTCTTCATATATATCAACAGCACATAATTTTTTTTCTAGCTCATTTTGAATCTCTTATTCTCTTCCATAATAATTTTTTTCTTTTTCTTTCATAGAGCTTATGAGAATTCTAATTATTATTTGAGATTCTTGTCCCATATCTTTCCATCCACTAATATATCATCTCTTATCTCCAATTCACTTTCAATCCATCCTATATACCACAACTCAAGACACAAGTGAGACAATATTTTCTTAATCTCATAGACAAGGAAAGAAAATTGTAAAGGCTCAAAGTGGCTAACTAGGGAAAATTTTATGTGAAGGGACAGTGTTTAGGGAATTGGGCTAACAAAGATCGCCTACGATCATTTCTTAAACTTGTGCACACTATGCAGCCTCAACAAAGAAAGTAAGCAAGTTCTAGAGAAATTAATACACACATGAGAATCTCACATCAAACGAATTAAAGGCTCAAATTCTCACAAGAGGGTTATCAAATTTCCTTCCACAGTTAACTTCTATCCAACTCAATCAGCATGCAAGTATAAGTTTCAAACTAATCATATCATGCAGTATTCTACATTCATATGCATCTAATCACAATCCCTATCAATTCAAACTCAGCCCTCAATCAATTCTAGTCTCACAATCTCATTCAGGTTATGTCAAAGCTCAAAAATTTCCCCACAAAATAAAATAAAATTTAAACACATGCAAATGCAAAAATTAAATTACTGAAAGCGAAAAACATGCTAATGAAAAAATTAAATTCTTGAAAGCGAAAATAAAGATAGAATATTCCACCTTTTGTCCACATCCCCCCAAACTTATTTCCAACTCAATAGTGGGAAAAAGTTTGAGAATCAGACAAAGGGGAGGAATAATACCTGATAGTTGATCTAAGACATCAACTTTTTTATCCCTGGAGGCTTCGAAACTCGCGCAGCGTGAATTTAGGGCATTTGGCACTTTGCGTTGACCGACGCAGGATCGCATCAATCGACATGAAGCCTTCTCGTCAACTCCTTTCATGGGTGGAAGTGCATCACATCGCTGGTCTCGACTTCAATAGATGCTAGGCTGTGTCGATCAAAGTCAAGCACTCCTTTTTTTTTTGTTGCAAAACAAAGTTAGTGCAGACAAAATTCGAAAATAAAACAAAATAAAATGAAAAATACGAAAATAAAATTGAAAAATATTTAAAAGGTTGGGTTACCTCCCAACAAGTTCTTTATTTAATGTCGTAGCTCGACGAAACCTCAGATCAAAACTAGGGAGGTTGGGTCCAGACTCTCCGACCCTTAGCGTCCACCATGTAAACTTTACGATCTTTGATGATGGTGGTGAGCTCAGATTGAGGAGGCTTAGTTGATTTTCTCACCCCCTCGTTCTCGTGCTCCCATTCTGTAGCAATGGCTTCCTCTTCTTCGGACTCATTATCCTCAGTGGTAGTGATCCGGTTGCATTCCGCCTTTCTCTTTCTTTTATCGATCACAAAGGTGATCTTTTCCTCGTTGGCCCTAAGTGTAATTTCGTTACCTCGGCAGTCAATGAGCGCGACACTAGTATCAAGAAGCTCACGCCCCAGTATCATGGGCATGTTCTCGTCCTCCTTCATTTCGTGCACCACGAAATCTGCTGGGAAGATCAAATGGCCGACTCGAATGAGCACATCTTCCACAATTCCCTTTAGGCGGGACAAGGACCCATCTGCCATCTGAAGAGTAATAGTAGTTGGCCTCATCTCTCCAATGTTGAGGCGCTTGTAAATAGAGTACGGCATGAGATTGATATTGGCCCCAGTATCGCACAATACTCTCTCAAAGGTATGTCCTCCTATCTCCACCGGGATAGAGAAGCATCCAGGGTCGCTTCTCTTGATGGGAACCTATTTTTGCAGTCGCAGGCTGCACTGCTCATGGATCTTCATAGTTTTGTTCTCCACGAACTGCTTCTTTCCACTCATCAGTTTCCAGAGGTACTTCGTGTACCTTAGGATCTCCTTTAGCGACTCGATCAGCAAAATATTTATGCTAGCGTTCCTCAAGTTCTCCACAAATTTGGAGAACTTGGAGTCTTCCATTTGCTTTGCAAACCTCTGAGGGAATGAGATAGGCGGGACAAGATCTTCAGTTTTTGCTGGAATTTTGCTCGAGGTGGGCCTCAACTTCAACCAATGCAGGGGTGCCTCGGTCGACGTTGATTTCCGTGCACATCGATCGATATTAAATGCGTCGATCAAAATTAAACCATCGTTGCTGCTTGATTCTTCTCCATTCTCCTTGACTTTGATCGACGTGGGATGTGCGTCGATCAAAGTTGAGCCTCCAGTGGTGCAATTTTGTGCCTCTTCAGCTTTATACTCGTCATGAACCATCTCAGGACCCTTGTAACTCATCCCAGATATCAGTGTGACAGCCTTGCAGTCTTTTTGAACCCTTGGGTTCACCTCAATTGTTCTCGGCAGTTGTCCTTGCTTGTGGTGAGCCCCAATTGTGTTGGCGATTTGACTGACCTGAGTTTCAACCATCTGCAGGTGCTTTCCCATCCGATCGACCTTACTGTGTACTCCAGTCACTTCCTGCCCCTGCTTCCCAAACCATTGGTCTAAGGCCTTGATGAATTTGGCCAACAGATCATCCAAGTTGTCCTTCTTCTTTTCCACCACTTCTCCATTCTGAACTTCAAATCTTGGTGGTAGTAGCTCGGCTGCCTTAGGGTGGGAGTAGGAGAAACCATGGTGGTTCCTCGACGGATATTGATATCCCCCTTTCCTTTGCTGGTGCTGGTAGGGGTATCCCCCTCTATTTAGATAGCTCATCTCCGCAGGAGCTTTGGGTTGCACCTACGCAACCGCAGCAGTAGAAGCTCATGCAGACTATTTGTCCAAATCCTCTCTCAGCTTCTCAACCTGAGTTTTGAGAGGATCTTTAGTCTCCACTTTATCCACATCCTTAATTAGAGGCCTTCTCGGGTTCGCCCATTTTTAGTGTCGATCGCCATCTTCTTAAAAAGCTTCAGTGCTTTCTCTGCAGATTTGCTCATCATGGACCCCCCCAGCAGGATTGTCAACAAACTCTTGAGTCCTCTCGTTCATCCCCCCGTAGAAGATGTGAGTTTGCTCATCTGCCTCGACTCCATGACCAGGGCAACTCCTGAGCAGTCCATTGAACTTGCTCCATGCTTCAAATAGTGACTCGTCCACCCTCTGATGGAATTGTAGAATATCCATCTTCCTCTGAATGATGTGATAAGCTCATTATTTCACTCACTTATCTATATTATTTTCCTACTATTTTATGTAGATTTATTGAGTTTATATATATATTTTA
>JAPKLW010000019.1:1058163-1110236 GCA_026898455.1 Plectranthus barbatus | reverse complement strand
AAACAAGTAGCTACTGGGGAAAGGAAACTTAGCCAAATTTCCCAACATAGCCAATCATTGCAAATAAAGGTTCTAATTGCTTCTAAAGTTCCTGGACTTAATGCCAGATAAAATATGATAAAAGATGAACAAAACCCAAATTTTCTAGCTATTTATAGGAGTGAATGTGTATCCTATCAAGTCTAGGGCTGAAAATCGGATTTGATTCGAATTAAATCAAAATTCGCCAGATTTGCCTGTGCATCGATCGAGGTGGTTCGGCATCGATCGATGCACGTGTTCTTGTGTCGATCGAAGTCAAAGCTACATCAGTTGAAATCGATCATCCATCTCTTTTGTGCGGCCTCACAATTTTGGCCATAACTCTCACTCACGAACTCCGATTGACCCAATTCCTGTTGCGTTGGAAAGCTAAGTCGAAGTTCTATTCACTGCCTTGCTCCAATAGCCCGAATCCCTTTTTTGAAGGAATTCTTCAATGCTACTTTTGCACGTAAACTACTTTCGAAATGGTTTTCCAGTGAATATAAGCCTAAACCCTGCAAAAACACACCATGGCAAGCATAACACCACATATAATAGACTCATGCATGAAATATATTTATAAACTCGAGAAAACTACATAAAATAGTATAAATAATATAGATAAGTGAGTGAAATAATGAACTTATCAGCAATTTCAAATCGGGAGGCAATACCCCGGCTTCAAGAAAATTAGAAAAATCAGCATTCTAAGGGATATTATAAGCCACATACATAATATGTTCATCCAGAAATTGTTTATTTATACAACCTTCACTCTTAACTACCTCAATCGGGACCTCCAACCTAGATAAATGATTTGCAATCACATTCTCACCCCATTTTCCAATCTCTTACTTCCATGTCAAATTCTTGAAGCAACAAAATCCATCTAATGAGTCTAGGATTAGCATTCGGCTTCTTAAACAAGTACCTAATGGTGGAATGATTCATATAAACAATTGATTTAGCCCCTACCAAGTAAGCACAAAACTTATCATAAACATACACCACGGCTAAAAATTCTTTCTTGGTTACCGTATAGTTGCATTGAATCGAGTTCAAAGTCTTACTTGCATAAGCTATTACCCTAAACACCTTCTCTCTAATTTTCCCCAAAGCTACCCCAATAGCTACATCACTAGCATCACACATAATAATCAACTCATCATCCCACTTGGGAGTTATAAACACGGGGGGGTGAGAAAGGGCTTTTTTCAATGTCTCAAAAGCGAGCATACACGAATCATTAAACACAAAAGGAGCATCTTTCTCAAGTAAGCTACACATAGGCTTAGTAATTTTTTATAAATCTTGAATAAAACGCCTATAGAAACCGGCATGCCCTAAGAAACTCCTAACACCTTTCACCGACCTAGGTATAGGCAATTGTTCAATAGCCACAATATTAGCTTTATCAACTCCCAACCCTTCAACCGAGATCTTATGACCGAGCACAATACCTTTTCTAACCGTAAAAGGGCACTTCTCCCAATTAAGCACTAGGTTAGTCTCTTCACATCTAGCAAGTACAATCTCCAAGTTTTTCAAGCACTCATCAAAAGAAATACCAAAAACTGAAAAATCATCCATAAATACCTTCATTATCTCTTCAATGAGGCCATGAAAGATCGCCATCATACACCGTTGGAATGTTGCCAGTGCATTACACAATCAAAATGGCATACTCCGGTAGACAAAGATTCCATAAGAACAAGTGAATGTCTTCTCGTGTTGGTCATCCGGTGCCACCATAATTTGATTGTATCCTCAATATCCATCCAAGAAGTAATAGTGTGAATGCCCTGCAAAACTATCAATCATTTGATCAATAAAAGGTAATGGTAAATGATTTTTTCTAGTGGCCAAATTTAATGCACAATAATCAATAAAAACCCGCCACCCTTTTGTGGGTCTTTCCATCACTTCCTCTCTATTCTCCTTCACAACCTTCTCAAATCCCCCTTTCTTTGGCACCATATGTGTTGGACTAACCCATTCACTATCACTCGGTGCATAGATAATGTTGTTGTCCAACAACTTCAACACCTCCTTCTTAACCACCTCTTGAATCATAGGATTTGATCTCTTTTGAGGTTTCCTTTAGGGTTTGCAGTTTTCTTCAAGAAGTATCTTATGCATACTAATAGATGGGCTAATTCCTTTGATGTCGGAAATTTGCCACCCAATTGCTGACTTATGCATCCTAAGCACCCGTAGCAACTTCTCAACCTCAATTTCTTATAGACCGGTAGAAATTATCAACGGGAATGTATCTTTCTCCCCTAAAAATGATTACTTAAGGTGATCCGATAATTTCTTAGAATCCACATCTGGAGCCTCACTCGTCATCTTGTCATTCTTTTCCTTCGCCTCCACTTCTTCTTCATTTGTTCTCAACTCAAGAAATTGAACTTTTTCAACCCTTGACTTCGGTGGGAAATTATCCAATGCTCTTGCACATTCCATTAATTCTTCCCTTACATCATCTTCCTTTCCTTTAACATCCTCCGTATAAAATGATTCCTGGAGAACTTCCTCTAACGGTTATTTCCTTCCCCCGTCATAGCTTGTAGCTTGAGACAATTGCACCATGTTACAACTCTCCTCATTCTCATCTGCCATGCTTCTCTTCATAGCTTTCGGGAAAGAAAATGTAATTTTTTGTCCATCAAATTGGAAGGTCAACTCTCTATTTTTCATGTCAAACAAGGCCCCTCCGGTGGATAAGAATGGCCTCCCCAAGATTAACGACACATCCCCATCATCTTCCATGTCGAGGACCACCAAATCTGCCGAAAAGATAAAGTCGTAAACTTTCACCAAAACATCCTCCACAATTCCTCTAGGATAGACAATGAATGATCCACCATTTCGAGCGTTATTGTGGTTTGCTTTATTCCCCAATTTCCAACTATTTGAACAACGACAAGGGCATAAGATTAATGCTCGCCCCCAAATCACAGCATTGGGATACAACCCTGAAGATCTAATCTGGAGAACAGACTATTCCTCTTTCTTGTTTTCTTTAATTAAATCTTGAAATTTGAATCCGTCTAATTTATGTTTCCGCATATTTAATTAATTCGCGTGGTTGATTGAAGTATTGGAATTCAAACGCGAAAGATCGGTACAGAGACTATGGAATTATGGTAATCTCTATTATCCACGCATTAAATTCATAGGAGCATGCTAGGGTTTGTGAATTGGTATTATGAACAATAAACCATAAATCAATCCAGCTTATTTGGATTTTGTGATTCGGTTCATGGATAAATCCCTTCAATTGGTATCAGAGCGAGGTTACTGATTTATGGCTCTATTGTTCATAATAAATTCATTAATGCATGTATGAATTTTATTTTGACTGTATGGTTTTTGTTCCTCGTGGCAACCCATTTGATTCAGCCCGCAGTGGTTTATCCGTGTAGGGTTAAATCTGTTTTGCAAAATCACTAGAAAATCCGTGATTAGATTTGATAGGAAAAATTTTAACAGAATAGTTTATGTAATTTTTATTCAAATATGTAATTGGACGGGTCGGGACGAAGAACAAGACAAAGCCGACGGACTGGGTGGCGGCGCAACGCGGCGGTAAGAGGCCGCGCACGTGCGGCCACAGAAGGACGGTAGCGCTGCAGCGGACCTTGGCTGCGGATGGCGACGCATGGCAGCCGCAAGGCATGGTAGGGTGGCAGGCGGCGGATAGGTGCGGCGGGCGGCCAGAGCGGCAGGCACGCATCGCGCACGAGGGCGCGCGACGGCGGCAGTGTTGTCGTCGGCGGCTGTTGTCCCGTCATGGTGGTTTGCAATTTGGCGGCTGGTGCAATCCTGTGTAAACCCTAGGATTTGCATTAGGGTTTAGGACCAATCATCAAATCACAAAACCTTAAAGCCCAAAAAGCTTGTTGAATAATGATTTGCAGGCCCAGGAAGATTTGAAGAAGATTTGGGCCTACCCAAATTAAATTCAAATTTTATTAAGTATTTTATTTCCTATTTATTTATTTTAGGGCGACGAGGAATTTTTGTTTGCCTTAATTGTCCTCGTATGCTATGTGATTTATTATTTATGAAAATTAAGCATGTGTAGATAATTTGAAAAGCATGTTTTACTGCTTTTATTATTTACAGCTTTCCAAGCATGCTTATGTGATTAATTTCTTTTTGGATTATGTTTTGGGAAATTTTGGACTTGTTTAATTACATGCAAAAGTTTTTAAAATATAATGACAAAGAAATTATATGTGCGTATATAAGAAACCTTTTTGAAAGAAAAATACTAAGCGGATTTTTAATTAAATCAATAGACCTCCACAAAGCGGTCCTAGGCTGTAAGTGTATCTCTCGCTCTAGTAAACATATAAGAGTGTAGCTTGCTAGTTCTTGGAGGTACATGGGTTGCAGTTGTTGGGATTTCTAGACAAACAATTTAAATCATGTGAATAGTGGGAGGGTTTTGCGTAAACATCTACGAGTGTAGCTTGCGTAGATCTCTTTCATAAGTATTCTAGGATTGATTTAAATTATAGATAACAAAAGCTTTAAGGGTTGTGCGGTATGGTTACGTGCAATGCTAAACTCTCTTTTGGCCAGAGTTAAATTTGTGGTTAATCGCTTAGAAGCATCTTAGGATATAATGCAGTTGCTGCTTCCTTGTCCTTGAGAGATGGCTTGATCTAAGGTTTTCACTAATTATTAATTTCTAGTGTCGAAAGGTTCGTGACATGGTAGTGAAATTAATGAATTGGGGCTTAAAACCCGCAGTTCTGGTTGATGGTGACATCATAAACGTCAATGAGTGTAGCTTGCGGTGGGAACTCTTAGGCAATTAGTGGAAAACATGTGTATTTGATTTATGAAAATGTTTTCAATGCATTTGTTTTCGAAGTTCTGCATGTATGTTCTTATTTAAGATTCTTTATTGTTTAAGATATGTCTATGTCTGATGTCATCAATATTCTCACACAAAATTCTTTAACTAGTCCAAACTTCCTGGAATGCAAGTGCAATCTTGAATACATCCTGGTAGCAGAAGAACATATGTTCGTTCTGCAAGTACTTCGTCCCCTAGTGCCCACTGCTGAGTCCTCTCAAGAGGAAGTAGACTATCATAACTAGTGGGAGAAATCGAACAATGTAGTCAAGTTCTTCATGATGACCACTATGTCAAAAGTCTTACAGCAGCAGCAGCAGCACCATTGGGATGCCTATGACATTATGGCCAGTTTTACGGTGACCTATGGGGAAATTGATAGAGCTGTCAGATTCAATCTCATGAGGGATATCGTGAGTATAAAAATGACTGATGGAAGCTCAGTGAGAGAGAACGTAGTTTCCATGACTCACCTCATGGATGAGCTAACTGTGCATGGTGGAGGTATCGACGCTGAGGCCAAGGTCTATATCATACTGAATTCTCTACCCATGTCCTTTGAGAGTTTTAGGCTAAATGTTGTCATGAACAATAAAGAGTATACTCTTAACAAGTTGCTTAGTGACTTGATGGCAGCAGAATCAATGATGAACCCTCAGAAGGTTGCCTTAGCCACTTCTGGTAATCTCTCTGTTGTACCGAAAGGTATGAAGCGGAAAAAGGAAATAAAGAAGTGGGTTAAAAAGACACCTGTGAAGGATGGTGGGGCTGTGAAGAAGCCTAAAGTGGCGACTGATAGGGACAGGTGCTTCAGGTGTGGTAAGAAAGGACATTGTAGGAAAGATTGTCAGGCCAACAAAGTTAGACAAGGTATGCCATTTGCATGTATGGGTGTAAGCGTGATTAGAGTTTGTTGTTGCTCTTCCTAGAGCTGTAAGCGCTGATTTGTTGATCATGTTGTTGTACTATGCAGGGGACCGTGCCGACAAGGCTGGTGAATAATGGCAAGAAGATACCAAACTACATGGAGGGAAACTTCCTCTGACGGAGCCTCATGAAGTTTTCTTTTCTTTAAGTTTTGATTGATTAAGTACATTTTGAGATTTTTCTTTTGTGGGCCGTGTTTTCGGCAGGACAAATATTTTTTTCAACTTCGCAATTGATATTCTGTTATTTATGATTTCAATCATTGGAAATAACGATGTTGTCCATTATGGGATGTTGATTTATTCTCTTTATGTTGCTTTTATCAAATATGTCCTTTAATATTGCATGTAAATCATCCGAAATTGAAAATCCTAGAAAGAGAAAACATACTTCTTCTGATGAGGATCTTACATATCTCTGGCACTTGAGACTCGGTCACATCAACTTGAAGTGGATTCAGCGACTTGCCGATGATGGTGCATTGGACATAGTCCGAGTTGTACCTTATCAAGTTTGCGAATCCTGCATCAAGGGCAAGATGTCAACTAGGCCTTTTAAGGCTAGTCAGTCTCGAGCAGAGGAAGTATTGGAATTAATCCATTCTGACTTATGTGGACCCATGTCTACACAGGCTCGTGGAGGGTACGAGTACTTGGTCACTTTCATTGACGATTACTCAAAGTACGGATATGTTTACCTGCTTCGCTACAAGTCTGAGTGCTTTGAGAAATTCAAAGAGTTCAAGGTTGAGGTAGAAAAGAAGGTCGAGAAAACTATCAAGTCACTGCGATATGACTTCGGTGGCAAATACCTCGGTAACGAGTTCCTGCAGTATTTGTCAGACAACGGGATTACATCCCAATGGACTGCACCGGGTACTCCCCAGAAAAATGGTGTAGCTGAAGGAAGGAATATGACTCTTCTAGAGATGGTAAGATCAATGATGAGTTATGCAAACTTACCAATTTCGTTTTGGGACTACGCATTGGAAACAACCGCTTACATATTAAATGTGGTGCCTTCTAAATCAGTTCCTAAGATACCTTCTGAGCTCTTCCTTGGTCGCAAACCAAGTTTGTGCAAGTTCAGAGTATGGGGTTGCCCGGCACAAGTATTGTCGAAGGAACATGATAAGTTAGAAAGAAGGTGAAAGGTAATGTTGTTTGTAGGGTATCCCAGGCAACCGAAAGGTGGTTACTTTACTGTCCTAAGAGTCAGAGAGTCGTTGTTAGCACCAATGCTAGATTCTTGGAGGACGAGTATGTGAAGAACCACAAGTCAAGGACTAATATCATTCTTCATGAAATTGAAAACGAGAATGCAATTCCAATGGAAGCGGAACGTGCAAACGTAGGTGCACCTGTGAGAGGTTCAGCTTCACAGACATGTTCTTCAGTGCAAGGTGCAGAACCACAAGTTACTGCACCTATTGCTGACACGGCATTGATGCCTCGTCGTAGTGGGAGAATATTTTCCAGCCGGAAAGGTACATTTTTGTGGGTGAGTCTTCGTACTTGAGCCCGGAAGACGTACATGAGGACTCTGACCCACTGACTTACGAAGAGGCAGTGCAAGACAAGGATGTTGATAAATGGCGTGTCCCCATGGATTCTGAAATTGAATCCATAACTGCTATGGATGTGTACCAGAAAACTGAATTGTCGGATGGCTTTAGGGCTATTGGGTGCAAATGGGTATACAAGAGAAAGAATTGGGCGGATGGAGAAATTACAACTTTTAAAGCCAGGCTGGTGGCAAACGGTTATAGTCAGAAAGAGGGCATTGACTATGACAAAACCTTTTCACTCGTAGCCATGCTCAAGTCCATCCAGATACTCCTTGCCATAGCTGCGCATATGGACCTCGAGATTTGGCAGATGGATGTCAAAACCGCTTTTCTTAACGGTTACCTTGAAGAAGGTAGGGAAATCTATATGCAGCAAGATGAGGGATACATGCGCAAAGGCGAAGAACATCTTGTCTGCAAGATTAAGAAGTCCTTGTACGGACTTAAGCAAGCTTCAAGGTCGTGGAACTTACGTAACAACGATGTGATTAAATCCTATGGATTTTCATAGTTGGAAAACAAAAGTTGTTTTTACCAACTTTGTGTCAGTGGGAGCGTGGTTTTCCTTGCACTATACGTTGATGACATACTCCTATTTGGAAACAACGAGGGAGTGATGTCGGAAATCAAGTGTTGGTTATCCGAACAGTTCCAAATGATGGATTTGGGGGGAGAAGCTAGCTACATCCTTGGGATTAAGGTCTTATGAGATAGTAAAAGAAGGATGTTGAGCTTATCCCAGGCATCCTATGTGGATACTGTGATAGCCTGGTTCAGCATGCAACTCGCCAAGAAAGGCTTGCTACCTTGTAGACTTGGCGTTCGTCTTTCTAGTGGGCAGTGTCCTGAGATACAACGGAGAAAGATGAGATGAGTCTTGTACCATACGCTTCAGTGGTGGGTAGCCTCATATATGCGATGTTGTGTACCAGGCCAGATATCTGTTATACCGTTGGCATTGTAGCAAGATATCAGTCTAACCCTGGACAGGTGCATTGGACTGCGGTAAAGCACATCCTCAAGTATTTGAAGAGAATTAGGAATTACTGCCTAGTTTATCAAAGTGAGGATTTGTGCCCTGCGGGTTATACAGACTCGGATGTCCAAGGGGACTAGGATGAGAAGAAATTGACCTCGGGATTTGTGTTTACCTTGGGAGGTGGAGCTGTATCTTGGAGGAGCTCAAAGCAGAAATGCATTGCTGACTCGACCATGGAGGTGGAATATGTCGCCGCCTCCGAAGTCTCGAAAGAGGGGGTATGGCTCAGGAACTACCTTTTGGAGTTGAGCGTGATTCCGAGGCTGTCTCACATCAGCGTATTGATGGACCGTAGTGAGATGTGTTCGACTGTCTGACATCAGCGAATACAAGATCTCGTTCTTGATTGAGTCCAAACCCTAACGAAGGTTCAGAGGTTTGCACGGATTGACTGTTGCTTTGACATGCCATGATGAAGAGCCTAAGTAATGTGCTCGTATATCCGCATCTTGGGTAGCAGCAGTTCGTATAGTACAGCCTGAGACTGGGTCTAGGTAACCATATCCGAGTTATAGGATGGGGACATTCCATGAGGAGCTCAATGACATTCATCGTGCCTAGTCCTGCAGGCTGATTAAGTTCAGACACGAGTGATAAGGTTTGAGTGGTACTGCTCAGGAATAATAGGATATTAATTAATTGTAGATAGAGCTTGTCAGAAGCTCTGATTAATTAATGAATGTCCGATAACCTTAAATATGGGGATTCTCAACAAATGCAGCTCGTTCTCATAACGTGGTAATAAAGGGGTAGGTCAGTATTAATTCTGTGTTGAAAAAGAATTAATATTAATTAATTAATTGTGTCCTGGGTTGAGGACATGGTAATTAATTAATTTATAGGCCTACTTTATTATTTCCATTAGGTCCCAGGTCTGGCCCAAAATAAATATGCTGAATTGAGCCCAGCAGCCCATTAGGGTTAAAACCCTAGGTCTATAAATAGACGGCTCTCCCTCACAAGTTGTAACACAATTCAAATTAGTGAAATCCTAGAGAGAGGGAGAGTGGGCGGCGGCTTCTGTGCAGAGGGAGGAGAATTTTGATTCTGGCCTACACAACTACAGATATGTGGAATACTCACCAGTAGCAGATCTGAACAGCATTGGGATACAGCCCTGAAGATCTAATCTGTAGAACATATTATTCCTCTTTCTTGTTTTCTTTAATTAAATCTTGAAATTAGAATCCATCTAATTTCTATTTCCGCAGATTTAATTAATTCACGTTGTTGATTGAAGTATTGGAATTCAAACGGGAAAGATCAGTACGGAGACTACGGAATTATGGTAATCTATATTATCCATGCATTAAATTCATAGGAGCATGCTAGGGTTTGTGAATTGGTATTGTGAACAATAAACCATAAATCGATCAGGCTTATTTGGATTTTGTTATTCGGTTCACGGATAAATCCCTACACCATTAGCACCGGTGAATTAAGAGTTGATGAAACTAGATACTCAAATAGTTACGTTATCAACCTATAGGCAATCTCCGCACAAGGATTGGATTAAAACCTATATGCCTCTACACTACTCACGACACCTAGATCCGCATGTTGGTTGCAGTTTCGGTGCCTATCACACACATAGTTGGTTAATGCCTACACTATGTGATTAAGATAAAGGCTCTAGTGAGTGCAATCAAATAGGTGAAGGTAAACATACAATTCAAGCTCAATCAAACAATCCAATGCTTCATTCAACCAATATCCCAAGGAATTTAGTTACACATACCTTTGATTCAGTTCAATTGAATATAAAAAGTGCACAAATCCATTACAAAATAAAAACCAGATAGAAATTTTCCCCAAATGAGTGGATGTGATCTTAATCTTCATAACTCCTCCAATTAGATCGGACTGGCCTTAGATCCACCTTGAATAAGGTTTTGAAAGAGTGGGAAGTGAGAATTGAGTGAGTAACCACTTTAATTTTGCAAAAAGTTCTTTCCCCTTTGTTCTTCCACCTTTTATATTAAGTAATCACACCCCGATTTGCCCCGGATGAAATTAGCTCGACCCTGATGCTTCAAAACTGAAAAACTGCCAAAACAGCACGCATGATTTTACCCCAGATGAAACCAGCTCGACTGGGATTTGCCTTTGTAGAGTAGATCCCCACCGAGCTGGGTTCGGTCGAGATCTTCCCTACAAAGGAAAATCTTGGCTGAACCCAACCTGGTCCGGGCCGGGATTTGGCTCTGTAATCCCCTTCCTGCTCCTCTGCTCCATCTGGGTCGATATTTCTAAGGCTTGTGCACGATCCGGGTCGATATTTCACCAAAAATGGGCAAAACTTGATGAAAAATGCTCATTTCCTTGATGGATTTATATACTGAAAGCATTATGATTGGTATATTATGTACAAGGTCGATTGGTTAATATAAAAGGAATCATAAATGTTGTATGTTCATCTCTTGTCTGAATTAACAAACATTTCTCGCAAACGCAATTATCCTCTTATCTCATCGATAGGGAGATCATACGGTGTGTAGTAGATCACGAAAGATCGTATGGATCGTTTGACCTAGCGAGTTATAAATATTTATCACAGCTGAGACAGTTCCAGGATAAACTGTCAGTGTAGGCTGCAACATACGCAATAATAAGCATCTTATCTTGGATGGCTTGGTATGCTGGTGTGGGGCACACATTGATAAGGACCTAAGTCAAGATCAATTTTTTTATCTGACATTAAATGAATCTAGATCTCTATGTCTTGATGAGATCCTAAGCCTATATGAAGGTACAGAAGTATATGCAGCTTGTGTATTACTTTGAGATGCAGTGAAAGGCTCTGGTTGAGCCTGTATATATCTGTATCTTGGGTAATAGCAGTTTGTGTATGACTGTCTGGTACTGGAACTAGGTAATCACATCCAGTATAGGACGGTGACATTCCCTGAGCAGCTCAATAGGTTCGTTATGCTAAAGTCCTGCAGGCTGATTAAGTTCAAGCATAAGTGAAAAGGTTTGAGTGGATTGACATAGGAATATAAGATGTTAATTAATTAAATAACTTGTCAGATCTTATTAATTAACAAATGTCTGTAACCTTAAATGTGGGGATATACCGAGCCCATGCAACCCGTACCTCAAAACGTGGTAGCAAATAGGTAGGACAGTATTGATTCTCTGGTGGAATGAATCAATATTAATTAATTAATTATATTCTGGGTTGAATATGAGAATTAATTAATTGATAGGCCTTATTTGCCATTTGCATTCTGGTCCCTGGTCTGGCCCATGAAACTCAAGCCCAATAGAAGTCCAGTATTTTCCTATAAATAGGCCTCAGTTCCTCAGATCTCAACACACCACAAGATCATAAGTTGCACACAGCAAACCAGAATTTGGGAGCTGTGGTGATTGACTAGATCTGAGAAACGAGGAGGAAATTCTGCTTCTCAACCGGGCAAGAGATCTGATAGAGAATCTTCACCAGATTTTCAGATGGAGTTGGGATACAGATCAGAAGATCAGATCAAGAGGATTATCTTCTTTCTTCTCTCTACTTCTTGTTTTCGAAAATTACTCATTAATTTTCACAAATTTATTTCCTCAATCTGTTAGGAATTAAATCTTTGTGCGTGGGAAAAGATCAAGAGGAATCTCCACGCACTCGTTCTTCAGGGTTTCGCAACCCAGGTATTCCGCATAAACCCCCTTATGCATATTCAATAGGAGCATGCTAGGATAAATCATAGGCATAGCAATTTATTTTTGATATTCCAATTACCGATCCTTGGCAAACGGGCTTCGTGATTCAGTTCACAAATCCCTTCAATTGGTATCAAAGTCAGGTTGAATTAATTGGCTCTATCGGAAAAAATAATATTGCCTATGATTTGCATGATAATTATTATTGAATGATTGCACGGGTTTCGGATTGTATGATTATATTTTTTGTCCTCGTGGTTCTCGGGTTAATCCGCCCCTTTTAAGGATTCATTTTTCACCCACGAGATAAATCTGTGGTTAGATTTAGATTTTTAGATTGTAATTAGGTTTATTCAATGTAATCTTTTATTTAAAAAAAATTAAATCTGTAAAACGGAGAACGAAGAACACGAAGAACGAAGAACACGAAGAATGAAGGACCGCACGACAACGCACGACAGCACCGGCACGGCAGCAGGCCGTGCACGGCGGTTGCGCGTGGCAGGCAAGGCTGCGCACAGGCGCACGACGGCCACAAAGGCGGTGCAGCCGCACAGAAACCCTAAGGTTTTAGCGCGCGACGGGCAGCAGCCGTGCGGCCGAGGCCGGCCAGGCACAGTGCGGGGGTTCTGGGGCCGGCAACACGAGGGGCAGCAGGGCAGGAGGTCGGGACGGTGGTGGCGCGGCCAGGGCGCGAGGTGCGCGCGCGCGCGGCAAGCCTACACAGCCCTGCGCGCGACACCGGCATCTCTCCTCCCTCCCTTCGGTCGGCATCGGCAGGGCCTAGGTGGTGCAAGCGGCGGCTCGTGGCGCGGGGGCGCGGGCTGAGGGCGGTGCGGCGAAGGTGGTTCGCGCGTGCAGCGCAAACCCTAGGGTTTGCGTGCTGTGCGCGCGTCACTCACGTTGCGCTCCCTGCACGTTTTCCGGCAAGTCGTGGTGGTCGACGGTGGAGAAGATGGTGCACGGTGGTTCGGGCAACAATCAGGGCAAGCCAAGGCGGCGGCATGCAAAACGAGCGATGGCCGGTGGAGGCAGAATCGCGGGCTGCAACCACGCACGTACGTGCATGGCTGTTGCGCGATCTCGAGAGCCCTCGTGGCGGCGGCGAGTCGCCGGTGGCGGTGGCTCGTCGGGCCGAGTTCTCGCGGGCTTTTGTCTTGCAATGTGTGCTTAGGCCTGCGATTTGGTTAACTGGCCCAGTTGTCCAATTTTCTGATGGATCAAATCTTGGAGGCCCAGATTCAGAAAATAAATTCAGATCACCGTCCAAGTAGTGGGAGCCTAGTCGAAGATCTGTAAAAATAATTTCAACGTGTAATAGTTAGAATTTTTTTTTATCATGCGGCCACGAGGACATTTTTTATTTGTTTTATTATTTGTCTTCGCATGATATATGTGTTTAATATTAATTGCGCAGCATATAAGCATGTTGTAGATAATGGGAGCACGTTTACTGCATTTATTTATAGCTTTAAAGCATGCTATGTGATTTATTTTGTGTAATTAATTATAACTATAAATTCGGGGTTCATGTTATATGATAAGTTAGTATTTTTACCAACTTATCTAGTTGTTCTTTGGCTAATTCAGTGATGTTTAGATTGTTTTAAGCGTATTTTTGTGCATGAATTGGCTTTTGTGCTCATAATGTCGTGATTGGTGAATTATGCAGGTTTTTAGTCGAAAAAACGGGAAGAAGCAGGAATTGTTCGAAGTTCCAGGACCACGTCGATCGACGCCAAGGGCACGTCGATCGACGAGGGCGATTCATTGGACGATCGTTGAAGAGGTTGAAGAGAGATCGACGAAGTGTTTTTCAAGGCCCGTCTATTGATGCCTAATTTCCGTCGATCGACGCGGGTTCTTCCAAACCGTCGATCGACGGGATTTCTCCATCGATCGACGCGGCGACGGGTTTTCCTAATCTGATCCTGATTTGAAGATAGAGACTTATCTTATCCTAGATACTGTTTGATACATCTTTCACTATTATAAAAGGCCATGTAAAATTCGAAATTAAGTGTGGAAAATCAGTAAAGCAATTAAGAGATTTTAGAGTTGAAGTTTCAGAGATTTCCAAGAGCTTTTTTAGGTTTATGTTTGAAGACAGGTTTTTGTGGGAAGACATCTACACCCAAGTCTTTATGCAATTCATGTTTTTCTTCATCTCTATGATTTTATTCATGAATATGTGTAGCTAAATCTCTCTTCAGATTCTAGGGTTTCAAACTATCAATGTATGCATGTTTGATTAATTGAATTATTTTCCCTTTCCCATCGTAGTTTGTGAAATTTGTGCTTATTCTTAATCTTGAGTTTGTTGGCCACAACTTAGGATTACTTAGTTGAGAATTAGAGACGTAACTGTAATGGTTTTCAAAGGAAAGAGATTTTCACAATATAAATTGATTTCTTGTCGTAACCGAAGGAGATAAATTATAGGAATAGATCTGTTGAATTATGGATTTAATTAATTCATCTTGAGACCGAGCGGAGATAGGTAATTAATTAATCTACTTTATGAATTGTCCAACAAAGAAGTTCAGAATACTTTTCTGATGTTTCACTATGAAGAGGAATTAAATTGGGAATTAATCAATTTATTCATACTTGTCATAGTTGATAGGTAGATATCCCTGGAATCTGTACTTCTCGTAATCGTTCATCAAAAGTCTTTTATTTTTCCGTTTGATTTTAATTTGCAAGCATTAAGATTTTCGAAATAAACAAAACCAAAGTTTTATTTTTCCTAACCAGTATTTTGAGAACTTTTGATTTAGTATTTAAGGTTTTTCGTTACTTCATTCCCCTGGGTTTCGATAATTTTATTTGCCACTATATTATTAGCTTTGCTAAGTCAATAGTTTAATAATTTGGTGATCAAATTTTGGCGCCGTTGCCGGGGAAAGAATAGAAATAATCTCACTATTAATTCTGTGATTGAAATACTGATTTAGGTTGTAATTTTCGTACTTTTATTTGAATTTTAGTGAGTTTCATTGTTTATGTCGATCAATGTCAAATCGCCGTCAATCGACGTAGTTATCGTGTCCGCATAGATTGACACCCATTCGCCGTCGATCGATGCTGTCGTGTTTTCAGAATTCCAGTTTTTTTTAATTCAGTTGTTTCGGTTTATTTTCCGTTTACCTCACTACCTCCTTTGCTATACAGGTAGTGCATGAGTACGAGAGCTAAAGGTAAGGACCCGCTCTATTATCACCCGGACATCGAAGTCACGTGTAGAAAGATCCGAAGGGATAAGCGTGCCCAAGAAAGTTCGACCAGTCAAACAATGGCAGACAACGTCCACCGCCGGACCATGTGCCGCAGCCAAACATACCAAACCCAATCGATCAACCACCTCCACCAATGCTGACTGCAGAGGAACAAGTTGTGCTTTTCCACGAAGTCCAAGAGATGAGAGCCCAACTCCTATAGCTGAACCTCGACAGGGATAATCGATGGCCCCGCCGTCGTCCACTATTCGAAGACAATCCTGATGATGGAGAAGATGATGACAAGGATTAGCCAGATGAATCTGACGACGAGGAAGAAGAGGAGGCTATGCAGAACCGATACAAACCTCGATTCAAGGAGACAGACTTCAGAGTTGGCATAAACGCCAACAATTTTGAGCTGAAAACTGGATTGGTGCAGATGGCGCATCAGAATCAATTCGGAGGAAGAGCTACTGAAGATCCTTATGCACATCTTGATAAGTTTCTTATGCTCTACAACACTGTTAAGATCGGAGGAGTCAGTAAAAGTGCCATCCGAATGCGTCTGTTCGCATTCTCTCTATGGGATAAGGCACAATCTTGGTTTACTGCACTCGATAAGGGAAGCATCAGTACATGGACGGAGCTAAGGAATGAATTCCTGGAAAATTTCTTCCCTCCAAATGTCATCAGTCAAAGAAGGAAGGAAATCATCAGATTCGCTCAAAGACCTGATGAGAGCTTCAACGAGGCATGGGAGCAATTCAAGGAGCTACTGAGATCTTGCCCAGGACATGGCTTTCCGCCAGGAGAACAGGCTGAAGCATTCTACGAGGGACTCAATGAGAAAACCATTGAGTTGGTGGACACCACATTGGGAGACACCATCATGACAAAAAGCGGAAAGAAAGCCATGGAATTCTTCCAAAAGATGGCTAACAACACTCAACGGTGGTCCTCAAGTCGACATTGGCCTGTGAAAGCGGTCGAGAAAGTGGTGGGGAAAGTTGCCGAACAACCTGATTTGGCAACCGAGCTGAAAAAGCTATAGGAAGAGTTCGCTGCACTGAAGAAAGAGAAAACAGTTGCTACAGTTGAGCCAGTACAAGCTCCACCTGAGAGGGATTGTGCCGATGTAAACTTCATCCAAAGGGGTGGTTATCAAAACAACTACCGCAGAGGATATCAGCAACACAATCAATAGCATAACCAGCCTTACACCTATAATCACGCGAGGAATCACCCCGGATTCTCCTACGCAAACAATCAAGCCGCAGAGCAGCCACCACCTGGATTTGCAGTGCAAGATGGAGCAGTGGTGGAGAAGAAGAAGCCAAATCTCGAGGAGATTTTGGCTAAATTCATGCAAGGGTCCACTGAAAAAGTTACCAAATTGGAGCAAGAAATCTCGGGCGTGAACACTAAAGTTGATCAGGTGCAGAAGCATGTGCAAATTACAGAAAACCAGGTCAGCCAGATTGCCGATGCCCTCGGAGCTCAACACAAGCCGGGACAACTCCCGAGCAACACTCAGGTTAACCCCAAGAATCAGAATCAGAGGAACCAAGTGAATGCCATAACTCTGAGAGGGGGAAAATCATATCAAGGGCCAAAGCTGGCAGGGGAAGACACCCGGGAGGACGAAGAAGTCGAGCAAGACGAAGGAGCCGTTGCAAACACAACCCCGTCGATCGACGCGGGATCTACGTCGATCAACACATCTCAAAAGGGTCCGTCGATGACACAGATCCACGTTGATCGACGCCAGTGCCCAGTTTGCCTCCAAAAAGACCCCCTCTACCATTTCCGCAGCGGTTTGCCAAAACAAAGATGAACGAGAGGTATGCACGCTTCTTGGAGAACATGAAGAAGGTGCACATCAACATTCCATTGGTTTAAGCCTTGCGAGAGATGCCCGGATACATTAAATTCCTGAAAGACATGGTAGCCCATAAAAGACCCTTCTGGAGCACGAGACAGTCAATCTCTTCGAAGAATGCAGCGCCATAATTCAAAAGAAGATGCCAATCAAAAGAGTGGATCCGGGCTCCTTTACGATCTCTTGCATAATTGGAGGGGAGACTTTCAGAAAAGTCCTCTGTGATTCTGGAGCATCAATCAATTTGATGCCGCTGTCTATCTTCAAGTGGTTGGAGATCGGGAATATCAAGCCAACAACCATATCACTCCAGATGGCCGATCGTTCGGTGTCCTACCCGAAAGGCATTGTAGAAGATGTGCTGGTGAAGGTAAAGGATTTCATTATCCTAGCCAATTTTGTGGTGCTTGATATGGAGGAAGATCGGAACATTCCCCTGATTCTGGGATGACCATTCTTGAAGACTGGAGGGGCTTTGATCGACATTCGAGAAGGCAAACTAACCTTCAGGGTTAACAATGAGTCGGTCACATTCTCAATCTATAAGGCCATGCAGAAGCACAACGAAGGGAGCTACCAAGAAGAATGCCGCATGATCAACTGTTTTAACCCGATGATTTCTTCTCCCTTCTCCTCTCTCAAAAGTGACCCGAATTTTCTAGAAAAGTGCCTACAACACTCGCTGTTCTCATCAACAAATCTAGAAGAAGCAGGCGAGGAGATTTTGGATCTAGTCATGGAGCTGGATGTGTTTGAGGAGATAACTCGGGAATAGGAAAACAAGAGGGAGCGACTACCATGTCGGTACAGCCAGAACAAACCAGGAAAATGAGGGAGAAAGACCACGTCGATCGACACCACCTCAAAATCTACGTCGATCGACACAAAATTCACATCGATCAATGCCCAAAGGAATTCAGATGTGGAGTTTTCATCGACAGAGAAAGCGCAATGTAGAAAAGGGATTGTCGCAGTTTCAACCACGTCGATCGACGCTCACGTCGATCGACGCCCAAGATTTGGGACAGCAGCCATCCAACTCTGATCCGCCGACTCTGGAACTTAAGACGCTTCTGGCACATCTCAGGTACATATTTCTGGGTTCTAATGACACTTACCCTGTTATTATTTCTGCCTATCTTACACAGGGGGAGTTAGATAAATTACTGCGAGTTCTACGGAAATACAAGTCCGCCATTGGATGGACTTTGGGGGATATCAAGGGGATCAGCCCTTCGCTTTGCATGCACAAAATCATCCTTGAAGAGGACGCCACAACAAAGAGACAAGCACGGCGACGACTGAATCCCATCTTGCAAGAAGCCGTAAAGAAGGAGGTTCTCAAACTCCTAGACCATGGCATGATATATCCTATTTCCGACAGCAAGTGGGTGAGCCCTACACAAGTAGTAGCCAAGAAAGGGGGGATGCATATAGTAAAGAATGATGGTGGAGAGGAAGTGGCAACAAGACCAATTACGGGATGGCGATTTTGCATTGACTAACGAGCCTTGAACACCGCCACGTGCAAGGATCACTTTCCTCTTCCTTTCATTGATCAAATGCTTGATAGATTATCCGGTTACCCTTTCTATTGTTTTCTTAATGGTTACTCAGGGTATAACCAAATAGCTGCAGCGCCAGAAGATCAGCACCAGACCGCATTCACCTGTCCTTACGGAGTGTTTGCCTACCGACGGATGTCGTTTGGATTGTGCAATGCATCAGCAACCTTTCAAAGATGCATGATAGCAATCTTCCACGACTTGATCGAACAAATCATGGAGGTATTCATGGATGATTTCTTAGTTTTTGGTAGCTCATTTGATGTTTGCTTGCAGAATCTGGCTACCGTACTTGAGAGATACACCGAGACAAATCTATGCCTCAATTGGGAGAAATGCCACTTCATGGTACGAGAAGGAACCGTGCTGGGACATCGAGTATCAGCTGAAGGACTAGAAGTGGACTGAGCCAAAGTTACAAATAAAATTATCGAATCCCAGGGGAAAGAAGTAACGAAAAACCTTAAATACTAAATCAAAAGTTCTCAAAAATACTGGTTAGGAAAAATCAAACTTTGGTTTTGTTTATTTCGAAAATCTTAATGCTTGCAAATTAAAATCAAACAGAAAAATAAAAGACTTTTGATGAAACGATTATGAGAAGTACATATTTCAGGGATATCTACCTATCAAGTATGACATGTATGAATAAATTGATTAATTCCCAATTTAATTCCTCTTCGTAGTGAAACATCAGAAAAAGTATTATGAACTTCTTTGTTGGACAATTCATAAAGTAGATTAATTAATTACCTATCTCCGCTCGGTCTCAAGATGAACTAATTAACTCCATAATTCTACAGATCTATTCCTATAATTTATCTCCTTCAGTTACGACAAGAAACCAAATTATATTGTGAAAATCTCTTTCCATTGAAAACCATTATAGTTACGTCTCTAATTCTCAACTAAGTAATCCTAAGTTGTGGCCAGCAAACTCAAGATTAAGAATAAGCACAGATTTCACAAACTACGATGGGAAAGGGAAAATAATTCAATTAATCAAACATGCATACATTGATAGTTCGAAACCCCAGAATCTGAAGAGAGATTTAGCTACACATATTCATGAATAAAATCATAGAGATGACGAAAAACATGAATTGCATAAAGACTTGGGTGTAGATGTCTTCCCACAAAAACCTGTCTTCAAACATAAACCTAAAAAGCTCTTGGAAATCTCTGAAACTTCAACTCTAAAATCGTTTAATTGCTATACTGATTTTCCACACTTAATTTCAAATTTTACATGGACTTTTATAATAGTGAAAGATGTATCAAACATATCTAGGATTAGATATGTCTCTATCTTCAAATCAGGATTAGATTAAGAAAACTCGTCGCCGAGTCGATCGATGGAGAAATCCCGTCGATCGACAGCCTGGAAGAACCCGCATCGATCGACGAAAATTGGGCATCGATCGACGGGCCTTGAAAAACACTTCATCGATCGTCCACTGAATCGCCCTCATCGATCGACGTGCCCTTGGCATCGATCAACGTGGCCCTGGAACTTCGAGCAATTCCTGTTTCTTCCCGTTTTTTCGACTAAAACCTGCATAATTCACCAATCACGACATTACGAGCACAAAAGCCAATTCATGCACAAAAATACGCATAAAACAATCTAAACATCACTCAATTAGCCAAAGAACAACTAGATAAGTTGATAAAAATACTAACTTATCACTATGCATGATAGAATTTTAGCCATGTTATAATTATGGCTATATAAAATAATCTGTGCAATTGAACCTTATGAATTAAAAATTACTAAGCTCATAATTTAGTAAGACCTCCACAAAGCGATCCTTTATTGGAAGTGGGTAATTTATTAGGTAAACGTCTACATGTGTAGCTTACTTAATTTATTATTCATAAGTTTTAATAGATAGGATTTCTTAAAACAAACATTTATTTCATGTGAGAAGTGGGAGTTCATGCGTAAACATCTACATGTGTAGCTTGCGTATTGAATTTTCATAAGTTCTCTAGGGATTGAATTAAATGAGACAACCTTATTATAGGGATCAGGTGTGTTCTAGTAGATCCTTATATGGGAGGGTTGGCTTTGGTGGTAAGCTAGCTTAGATGTTATCCAGAGTATAACTCATTTGTGTTGTCCCTACTCAGTAGGATAATATGATCTTAAGTTAGTCTCCAATTATTAATTCCATTTGTCTAAGGAGCTCGGACATGGATTGGAATTAAAGGACTGGAATTGAAAGATGCGGTCTGGTTAAGTGTTTTGTTGTAAACGTCCACATGTGTGGCTTGCAATAGTAATACTTAGGCAAATTGGAGGAAACATTAATATTGCTTTATCATAAGGTTTCAATATTTAATTGTTTCAATAGTTTGCGACTGTGTTTTAATTTTTGTTTTAATTTATTGTTTTCAGACATGTATATTGCTCACGTTGTCAACCTCTTAATATCAAACCCTTTAACTAGTCCGAATTTTCCTGAATGCAAGTTTTGCTTCATGGAAATACTCTGCACTGCAAAACATGCCCATGTGCTATACATGGACCCTCTATCTCCCAAGTATTGGAACTGTACAGGTGATCACTGTAATTTCTACAGATTAATTATAGAAACAGTGGCAAATAAATTTGTAAACTAAAGTTATCGATCCAGGGGAATGAAGCAACGAAAAACCTTAAGTACTAGATCATAAGTTCTCAAAATACTGGTCAGGAAAATCAATTAAAAAGTTTTGGTTGTTTTGAAAATCGCAATACTTGCTAATGAAAATTAAACAGGAAAATTAAAAAGCTTTTGGATTCAAATAAGAGAAACACAGATTCCAGGGATATCTACCTATCAAGTATGACATGGATGAATGAATTGATTAATTCCCAATTTTAATTCCTCTTCGTAGTGAAACATCAGAAAAGTATTACAAACTTCTTTGTTGGACAATTCGTAAAATAGATTAATTAATTACCTATCTCCGCTCGGTCTCAAGATAAATTAACTAACTCCAAAGATCTACAGATTTATTCCTACAATCAATCTCCTTCAGTTACGACAAGAAATCAGATTATATTGTGAAAATCTCTTTCCATTGAAAACTATCACAGTTACGTCTCAAGTAATCAACTAGATAATCCTAAGATGTGATCAGCAAATCAAGATTATGAATAAGCACAGATTTCACAAACTACGAAGGGAAAGGGAAAATAATTCAATCAATCAAAACATGTATACATTGATAATTCAAAATCCTAGAATCTGAGGGAGAGATTAGTTACACATATTCAGAGTAATATTCATCATAGAAAAATAAAACCTGATTTGCATAAAAACTTGGATTGGAATGTCTTCCCACAAAACTCTGTCTTCAAACATAAACCTAAAAATTCTTGAAATCTCTAAAATCTAGAATCTGGAATGAGGAATGATTGGGAATTATCAAAAATCGAATTTACAAAGTTATATATAGAGGTGGAGGTGTATCAAATCAAATCTAGGGCTAAAGATATGAAAAAACTCGAATTTAGCCAATTTCCCGCGCCAGCAGGTCCACGTCGATCGACGCGGCATCCCCGTCGATCGACGTGGCTTCCAAATCGCCGTCGATCGATGCTGATTGGCGTCTGTCGACGCAGCTTCTCGCCCCTTCTGCGCGGTCTCACGGTTTTGGCCATAACTTCCTCTTCCGAACTCCGATTGACCCGATTCAAGTTGCGTTGGAGAGCTAACTCAAAGCATCATCCATTGTCATGCGCCAATAGCCCGAATTCCTCTTGTGGAAGAACTCTTCACTGCTACTCTTACACGTCACTGCTTTCGGAACGGTTTTCTCGTGGGTTTAGGCCTAAAAACCGGCAAAAACACCAAAATGCGCATAATACCACCTAATATTGATTCATAAATAAAATATATATATAAACTCAATAAAATTACATAAAATAGTAGGAAAATAATATAGATAAGTGAGTGAAATAATGAACTTATCAACTGGCTATGAGCGAGAGTTCTATGAAAGATGGGTAGCTTCTGATGAGTTTGCCCGCAGACTCATCATGAACAGTCTATCTAGAGAATTAAAGCTCAAGTATAAGAAGTACCAAACTGTTGTTGAGATATGGAGGGACCTTGTGAGAGTCTATGGGAAGGTGAGACGAACTGTCAGTTATAATCTTGTGGAGGACCTGGTCTGAAAGAGGATGACTAATGGGAGTTCGTTGCTTCTGCACTTTGTCAGTATGATGAGAATTATGAGAAAGTACAGAAAGAGAGGTGGACAAGTCAGTAAGCGGGCTGAAATAAACATTGTCCTGCACTCTCTGTCTGATTCTTATAATGATTTCATCAAGTCCCTCAGCCCTGATGCAAGAGGAATCTGACCTTAGAGCATTGGAATTTGCTCCAACTTTGTCAGCTTTTGACAAGACAGTTGCTGAAGCAAAAGAAATGCTTAAAAGGTTAGATGAAGTTGATCTAGCAGAAGATGTCATCAGGCCATGCAAGCGCAAGCGAAGTGAAGTAGATTGTCTAGTGCTTGTCACAGGTAGACAAGGTACGTCATGTGCATTTCTAAAGGAAACATGTTTAGCATCGGTTTCCGCCCATTCTTGGGTAGTGGATACTGGAGCTAATGATCATGTTTGTTATACTTTGCAGGGGTTCAGGCCGACAAGGCAGGTGAAGCATGACGAGATTACCATCTCAATGGGCAGCGGAGAGCGAGTTTCAGCAGTAGCCATTGGAGATTTTACTTTATGCATTGAAAACAATGTTTTTATTTTGAGAAGATGTGTTATATGTGCCAGTCTTTCGGCGGCTTAATTTTAGTTTCCAAGTTATTTAGTGATGGATATTCAGTTATTTTTTATAGTGGAGTTTCTATCATTGGTAATAACAGGTTATCTGTCGTGGCAAACTGATTGACTCTCTATATATCATTGATTGTATGCATAAATCTTTCGTGAATGTTGCAAACTCATCCAATAATAATAATCATTTAAAGAGAAATTTTTCTTCCGATGAGGATCAAACATATCTCTGGCACTTGAGACTAGGTCACATCAATCTAAAGCGGATTAAAAGATTAGCATACGATGGGCTTTTGGATTCTTTTCAAGTGGTACCGCATCAAATTTATGAATCTTGTATAGAGGGAAAGATGACGACCAGGCCTTTTAAGGCAAGTCAGTCTCGAGAAGAGGATATGTTGGAATTTATCCACTCTGACTTATGTGGACCAATGTCCACGTAAGCTCGTGGAGGTTATGAGTACTTCGCCACATTCATTGACGATTACTCAAGATTTAGATATGTCTGTTTGCTTCGCCATAAGTCTGAATGCTTTGAGAAATTCAAAGAGTTTAGGGCTGGGGTAGAAAAGAAGCTAGGTAAGACTATCAAGACACTACGATCAAATCGTGGTGGAGAATACCTCAGTAACGAATTCTTGCAGTACTTGTCAGACAACGGGATTACATCCCAGTGGACTGGACCGGGAACCCCTCCACAAAATGGTGAAGCGGAAAGAAGAAATAGAACTCTCTTGGAAATGGTCAGGTCAATGATGAGTTATGCAAGCTTGCCGATTTCATTTTGGGGATAAGCCTTAGAGACAGCGGCCTACTTGCTTAACCTGGTACCTTCTAAATCAGTTCCTAAAACACCTCTGGAACTCTGGTATGGGCGAAAGCCAAGTTTGAACAGAGTGAGGGTTTGGGGTTGTCCAGCATATGTGCTGACAAAGGAACCTGATAAGTTAGAAAGTAGGTGTAAGCTGATGCTGTTTGTAGGATATCCCAGGCAAACGAAAGGTGGTTACTTCTATTGTCCTGAGAATCAGAAAGTCGTTGTCAGTACCAACGCAAGATTCTTGGAGGACGAATATGTAAGATACCACAGATCCAAGAGTGAAATTATCCTCCACGCGCATGAGGATAAGGAAGCAATTCCATCAGGAAAGCCCAGTGTAGTGGTATATCCACCTGTAACAAGTGAGGCTATACCAACACTGCCACTAATGCAAGGTATGGGACCAACGCGTACTGTTCCAACTACTGACACAGTTCAGATGCCTCATCGCAGTGGGAGGGTTTTCCACCAACCCAAAAGGTACATGTTCGTGGGAGAGTCTTCTGACTTGATCCTGGAAAATGGACTGGATGATACCAATCCCTGGACATATGACGAGGCGGTATCTGATAAAGATGCAGACAAATGGATGATCGCCATGTTTTCTGAAATAGAATCCATTACGGCTATGGATGTATACCAGAAAATTGATTTGCCAGATGGCTGTCGAGCCATAGGGTGCAAATGGGTATACAAAAGAAAGAAAGGAGTGAATGGTGAAATTACAGCTTTCAAAGCAAGGCTGGTGGCGAAGGGTTATAGTCAGAAAGAAGGTGTAGACTATAACGAGACCTTCTCACCGATAGCCATGCTTAAGTCCATTCGTATACTCCTAGCCATAGCAGCACATAAGGACCTAGAAATCTGGCAGAAGGATGTCAAAACCGCGTTTCTAAACGGGTACCTTGAAGAAGGTAGGGACATCTATATGCAACAGCCAGAAGGTTATGTGCAGAACGGCGAAGAACATTTGGTCTGGAAGCTAAGAAAGTCGCTGTATAGACTTAAGCAAGCTTCACGGTCATGGAATCTGCGTTTTGATGAAGTTATTAAATCATATGGATTTTCACAATGTTCAAACGAGAGTTGCGTGTACGGTCTATGTGTCAGCGGAAGCGTGGTGTTCCTTGCACTTTACGTAGATGATATTCTCTTATTTGGCGACAATGTGGAAGTATTGTCGGGCATAAAGGGGCGGTTATCCGAACAGTTTCATATGAAGGACCTTGGGGAGGCAGGATACATCCTAGGGGTAAAAATATTGCGGGAGCGCAATAAGATGATGCTGACCTTGTCTCAAGGATCATATGTGGACACTGTGATTGCCCGTTTCAACATGCAAATTGCCAAGAAAGGTCTGTTTCCCTTCAGACATGGCATACATCTTTCCAAGGATCAGTGTCCGGTGACACAAAGGGGGAAAGATGAAATGAGGAACGGGTCATATGCATCGGTCGTGGGGAACCTCATGTATGCAATGCTATGTACGATGCTAGATATCTGCTTTGTTGTAGGCATGGTAGCAAGATACCAGTCTAACCCTGGACAGGCGCATTGGACCGCGGTAAAGAACATACTCAAATACTTGAAAAGGACTAGAGACTATTGTCTCTTCTATCAGTGTGAGGAGTTGTGCCCTGTGGGTTATACTGATTCGGATTTTTAGGCAGACCGAGACAAAAAGAAGTCCACCTCTGGCTATGTGTTTACATTGGGAGGTGGGGCCATATCATGGAGGAGTGCAAAGCAAAAGTGCATTGCTGACTCCACCATGGAAGCAGAATATGTGGCAGCTTCTAAAGCTTCGAAAGAAGTAGTATGGTTTCGAAACTTCCTTCTGGAGTTGGACATGATTCCTAAGCTGCCCAAGACCATCACGATATATTGTGATAATTTGGGAGTTGTGGCCAATTCAAAGGAACCACAAACTCACAGAGCAACAAAACACATTGAAAGGAAGTACCTATTATACGAGAAATCGTAGCAATGGGTGATGTGCTAGTAGAGAAGATTGATACAAAAGATAATCTAACAGATCCATTCACAAAGGCTCTGCCTCAGAAGGTCTACGAGATGCATGTACATAACCTTGGGCTGAGGGCAAAGCTAACCACGTTGAATGATTGATGTAATAGCTAGATTAGTTTAGATGCGTTAAACTCTGGAAAGCACATGTATAATGCTTTGAGTATAAGTGGGAGATTGATGGATTTATATACTGAAAGCATTATGATTGGTATATTATGTACAAGGTCGATTGGTTAATATATTGGGAATCATAAATGTTGTATGTTCATCTCCTGTCTGAATTAACAAACATGTGTCGCAAACGCAATTATCCTCTTATCTCGTCGATAGGGAGATAATACGGTGTGTAGTAGATCACGGAAGATCGTATGGATCATTTGACCTAGCGAGATATAAATAGTTATCACAGCTGAGACAGTTCAAGGATAAACTGTCGGTGTACGCTGCAGCATACGCAGTAATAAGCATCTTATCTTGGATTGCTTGGTATGCTAGTGTGGGGCACACATTGATAAGGACCTAAGTCGAGATTGATTCTTTTATCTGACATTAAAAGAATCTAGATCTCTATGGCTTGAAGAGATCCTAAGCCTATATGAAGGTACAGAAGTATATGCATATTGTGTATTACATTTAGTTGCAGAGAAAGGCTCTGGTTGAGCTTGTATATCTGTATCTTGGGTAATAACAGTTTGTGTATGACTGTCTGGTACTGGAACTAGGTAACCACATCAAGTATAGGATGGTGACATTCCCTGAGCAGCTCAATAGGTTCGTTATGCTAAAGTCCTGCAGGCTGATTAAGTTCAAGCATAAGTGAAAAGGTTTGAGTGGATTGACTCAGGAATATAAGATGTTAATTAATTAAATAGCTTGTCAGATCTTAAATTAATTAACAAATGTTTGTAACCTTAAATGTTGGGATATACCGAGCCCATGCAACCCGTATCTCAAAACGTGGTAGCATATAGGTAGGATAGTATTGATTCTCTGGTGGAATGAATCAATATTAATTAATTAATTATATTTTGGGTTGAATATGGGAATTAATTAATTGATAGCCCTTATTTGCTATTTGCATTCTGGTCCCTGTTCTGGCCCATGAAACTCAAGCCCAATAGAAGTCCAGTATTTTCCTATAAATAGGCCTCAGTTCTTCAGATCTCCACACACCACAAGATCATAAGTTGCACACAGCAAACCAGAATTTGGGAGCTTTGGTGATCGACTAGATCTGAGAAATGAGGAGGAAATTCTGCTTCTCAACCGGGCAAGGAATCTGAAGTGAATCTTCACCAGATATTCAGATTGAGTTGGGATACAGATCAGAAGATCAGATCAGGAGGATTATCTTCTTTCTTCTCTCTCTTTCTTGTTTTCGAAAATTACTCATTAATTTTCACAGATTTATTTCCTCAATCTGTTAGGAATTAAATCTTTGTGCGTGGGAAAAGATCAAGAGGAATCTTCGCGCACTCGTTCTTTAGGGTTTCGCAATCCAGGTATTCCGCATAAACCCCCTTATGCATATACATTAGGAGCATGCTAGGATTAATCATAGGCATAGCAATTTATTTTTGATATTCCAATTAATGATCCTTGGCAAACGGACTTCGTGATTTAGTTCACGAATCCCTTCAATTGGTATCAAAGTCAGGTTGAATTAATTGGATCTTTCGGAAAAAATAATATTGCCTATGATTTGCATGATAATTATTATTGAATGATTGCATGGGTTTTGGATTGTATGATTAGGTTTTTTGTCCTCGTGGTTATCGGGTTAATCCGCACCTTTATAAGGATTCATTTTTCACCCACGAGATAAATTCGTGGTTAGATTTAGATTTTTAGATTGTAATTAGGTTTATTCAATGTAATCTTTTATTTAAAAAAAATTAAATCTGTAAAACAGAGAACAAAGAACACGAAGAACGAAGGACCGCACGATGATGCACGATAGCGCCGGCACGGCAGCAGGTCGTGCATGGCGGCCGCACTGGAAAGGACGGAAAAGAAAGCTGCTCTTTTGGACAAAGGAGACGTTGTGTCTAACGGGTCTAGAGATTCAAAGTTTGAATCTCCAGATATAAAAGAGAAGTCCAAACACAAGAGAGCAACCTCTTGAACCTTTGAATCCCACGACTACTACTGCAAAAACAACTCGTGAAAGACAAATATTGTGAGAAAACGAACAAAAAGCAAAAAGAGTAGTCGGTTGAGAGCTCATTAAAGAGACAAGGAGAATCTCGAAGCTCTCAATAGTGAGTGTCAAACATTGAATATCTGACACTGCATTCAAGAGGATTCCTTGACTTAATTCAAGGATCAATCATTGGGATAACTTCCATCCTAGGAAGCATCCATCAGTCACATCTCTGAAAAGAGATTGACTACAACGGTTTGTTGCCAAAACCCCCAGGAGAGTTCGGAAGGAACTATAGAGCTTCCATTGTAACAAGGTTAAGTTTTAAGAAGGTGCACCCTTGACTTAGCCGCAGCTGCCGATCGAAAGATCCAAGTAATGGAGGATAGCTTTGTAGTGGCTGGCTCGAAAGCTCACCACCTGCTACCAGAGAGAGGTGAATCATTGACTTGAATATATCTATTTAGTGAATTCTCAGTGTTCGACTGAGGAGTGGACTTTGATCTTTGAGGATCGAATCACTATAAACCTTGTGTTCTTGTTACTGTTTTATTGTTTCTACTTGTTAATTTAAAACCTAGCAACCTCAAGTTGCTAGAGTATATCTGAAACAAACGTAGCACCTACCTTGAGCTAAATATTTGTAAAGAAACTAAGTGCAAGATACTTAAACATTCTGTTGGATTTGTTAAGTTATTCTTCTGCTGCTTTAACAACGACTCTGATCAGGGACCATCCAGTGGTATCAAAGCAGGAGGTCGTAAGACTTACTGCTTCTAAATCGCTTTTGACCAGATCTATATTTTCCTTGCACTGTTTTTGTTGTTTAGCTTAGGAACATTAAGCTTGCCAAGATGAACCATACTCTTCCAAAGTATAACAAGGAGAAGTTCAACTCATGGAAGAAGATGGCCACCATCCAGCTTCAAAGTATACATCCGAAGATGGTGGACGTTCTCTCTAAAAGACCCATCAAGATTATGAAGCCTAATATCTTCGTTGGTCCAGTTGCTGAGGGGCAACCAAGACCACCTCCAATGGTCGAGAAGACGTTCGATGAATGGACGGTCGAGGACAAGAAAAGAGCTCAGTTGGAGTATCAAGCAAAGAAGCTCATAATATACTGTCTACCCCCGTTGATGGCAGACAACGCTCTAGACTTTGACACAGCTAAGGAGATGTGGGACTTTGTGTGTGCATCTTCCTAGGAGACAGACCAAAGGAAGATAAATATACTCCAGGTAACCATTGATAAATACGAGTATTTCTCTATGCTTGCAGGTGAATCCATTCAAGCGATGGAAGAAAGATTCAATACCATTTTTGGAGAGCTCCGGAACTTGGAAATGACATATGATAATGGAGAAATAAACAATAAAATCATCTCCAAACTCTTTCGAAGGAGTGATTGGTTCGTGAAGATGATGAGTTTGAGTGAGAAAGACCTCAGCAAAATATTTACATCTGAGGTATTCGCTCAACTTAAAGCTCACGAGTTTATAATAGAGCAATTGAAAAAGAACAAAGCAGTCGTGGCTCAAACTTCGTCAACTAGCGCTGTAAACTCGGAGGACTTAGCCTATTTTGCTAAGAAAGATGCTGGAAAGTGGAAGCCAAGGAAGCCCTTCCATAACAATGAAAGATCTGCACTAGCTTCACCAGCAAAGGAGGTTGCTTCAACCTCAAGCTTACGGCATGTAGATCTCAAGATCAGTGAGCTCGAAGAGCAGATGAGAAAGCTTCAAAAGCTCATGCTGGAAGCAAAAGCAGAGAAGGAAGCCAAAGAGGCTAAGCTCACAACATCCTTTCACCCAGTAGAAAGAAAGCAAGGACGTGCTTCGAATGTAATTCGCCAGGTCACTTAAAGCAAAAATGTCCTAGGGTGAGCCAAGAGGAAAGACAATGCCTCAAGCAAAGGTTTGAGAGGAGAGCTATCAAAGCAGTCACCAGAGCGTTGTTGACCAGGACAGAAGTGCCTGACATTCCTGATAATTAAGAGGAATATTACTCTTCAGAAGAAGATGACGAAGAGGCCATGCTGGTCTTGATGGCAAATATCATTGATGATTAGGATGCTGAAGCTGAGTAGAATGCTGAGTCGGCTCTAGCAGTCGATGCTCAGGAGGTAAATTCTATTAGCATTTCGAGTTCTGCAATCATACATCAATCGGATGATTCTTCTTTAGATTTCGAGGATGATTATCTCACTAAGCTTTCAATAGAGTTTTCAAAAATGTTCAAGATAAAAAATGCTGTTGTGGGAGAGAATACATCACTGAAACTCAAAGTTACATCTCTGACCGAGGAAGTCGAAAGACTAAGGTCTGATAGTGAGGAAGTTTTGATACTCATAGCTGATTACTCTAAGCTTGCTGAAAATTTTCAAATTATTGAAAAAGAGAATCTAGTTTTGAAGAATAAACCTAAGGAGGATTGCATTTGTGCTTACACATCCAGCAAGGCAGTTCTAAGTGCCATTGTTAGCGAACAAAGAAAACATTCTGATAAATCAGGATTGGGTCTTGGTTGTGTTGTAGCCATAGGAAAATCCTCTAACGAAGCCTTGAGTAGAAATGCTGAATCTTCAAAGCAGAAAAGAAATACATTCGTTTCTGTAGGAAAGTTCAATGCTAGAGAAAAAAGAAAGGAAAAAACATTTGCTGAGTCGTCAACTGCTAAGCAGAAAGATTGGCGTAGCAAGCATACATCTCCTAGATCTCAGGAGAGTACCCAGAGAATACCTGCTAAGCATGCATCTACTGGATCTCAGCAAAGTACCCAGAGGATGCCTGCTAGGCCACACTCAGCAGTGTCCAGGATGAATGTTGAGCATTGTGCATCCAATGCTAGAATAGCAAATCCTACCTTCACTAGGGGCAAGCAGGTTGCATACCATACTGTTAGACCACAGTATCCTAAGTTCACACCACATAGGAGGAACACCTATGTGAGGCCTGAGTCCAACCAATTTCCTTTTAAAAGGACTATGAAGGCTAAGCACACTACTCCACCTCGTTTGAATTATGCAAAATTTGCTTATCCAACTAAGGTCGAGAAGGCTGCTAAGAGTGATGTCAAGAAGAAAATCTTGAAGATCACTAAGATGTGGTTTCCAAAAGGAACCATGATTCAAGCTAATCCTGCAGGACCCGATGCTAAGCGGGTACGTAAACAAAATTGTTGATTTTTGCAGGAACAGGATCCAAGAGCGAAGACATCATGAATGTCAAATGAATGGATCCTAGATAGTGGCTGCTCAGGCCACAAGACGGGGCGAGAAGAATTATTCTCAAAACTTCAAAGAATTTATGGCCCCACAGTCATGTTTGGTGATAATAGCAAAGGTCGAGTGATTGGGCGAGGATGCATTGAGCAAGATGGAATGAGAATCATCAACGTTGCTCTCGTCTCCAACCTCAAACACAACCTACTGAGCATCAGCCAACTATGCGAAAATGGGTACAATGTCTATTTCATTAGAACTGGATGTGAGATTATTGACAATGCTACAGGTGATGTGAAGCTAAGAGGCATCCGCAAGGGTGGCCTATACACTATTGATTGGCAAAGTGGCCAACAGCATTCATGCTTCGTAGCATTCAACAATGAAGAGACAAATTGGCTATGGCATAAGAGGTTAACTCATCTGAACTTTAAAACCATTAACTACCTAGCCAAGCATCAACTTGTTGCAGGATTGCCTGAGGCGACCTTCAGAAAGGAAGGTGTATGCAAAGCTTGCCAGCAAGGGAAGCAAAACGAAGGCATCCTTCAAGATAAATCCAGAGAATGCCACTTCTGAAAGAATCCTTGAGCTATTGCACACGGATCTATTTGGCCCAGTCACACCAGCCACTGTAAGTAAAAAGGTTTATACTCTTATGGTTGTTGATGACTTTTCCAGGTATATGTGGGTCAGACTGCTAAGGACCAAGGATGAAGTAAAGTTCATCCTTCCAGACCTGATCCTCAAGGAGCATAATAGCCAAGAGGTCACCGTTAAGAGGATAAGATTGAACAATGGGACTGAATTTTGCAATGGTATTCTAATGGATTTTTGCACCGAAGCTGGAATCGGGCATGAGAAATCCACTGCTAGGACTCCCCTGCAGAATGGTCTAGCAGAGAGAAGGAATAGGACCTTGAAGGAAGCAGTGTGGTCGATGCTAGCCGACTCTGAGCTGAGTGGAAAGTATTGGGGCGAAGCAGTCATGACTCATCTTCGTGCTTTCGGTTCAAAATGTTATATTCATACAATGGGAAGTCGAAGCTTAACACTTTTTCGCCTAAGTCTGATGAAGGTGTGTTCCTTGGATATGGACATCCTTCCCACAAAGTCTATAGAGTGTATGAAAATCATGAGACTGATGATGTCCATGGTCAATCTATCGTGAATTCTTTCAAAAATATGCAGATTGATCCGACTAAGTCGATGAATGATTGTAATCCAACTCAGGCGCATTCAGCAGGTGACCAAACTGCAGAACCGGCCAATGATGCTAATGATCATGCTGAGGCCACCAACCAAATTTATCTTAATGATAATTTGGAGATTATGGGATTGATTGATGAAGGAGACGAAGAAATCCCAAATCCAGGACAGATTGCTGAAGGAATATTGGGCGTTGCTGAGGAGATGGCCAAGGAAGATGATGAGATTCCAGCTGCTGAAGTTCAGAATGCTGAGATTCCAGTTGCTAAGATGCCGAATGCTGAGGTGCAAAATGCTGAATCTCAAGTGATTGCTGAGGAGAATGATCTAGCAGACAACAATCTAGCAGACGGTGCTAGCAATGCAACCTCAGCAACCAGCAATCCAAAATCGAGATGGCTATGTGATCACCCTCTAGATGCTATCATTGATGACATCAATGATCCAATATGGACACGATAAGGAAATGCGATGCTTGCATATTACATATCGCATGAAGAGCCTACGAAGATTGAAGATGCTCTACAATCTCCAGATTGGGTGAATGCTATGCAGGAGGAGCTAGCTGAGTTCACGCGCAATCATGTATGGGATCTATTAGACAGACCCGAGCATCAAACTTTTATTAGGACGAAGTGGGGCTTCAAGAACAAGAAGGATGAGTCTGGAACGGTCATCCAAAATAAAGCGCGTCTAGTAGCCAAGGGATACAGACAATGCGAGGGGATTGATTATGATGAAACATTTGCTCCAGTAGCCCGACTGGAAGCAATAAGATTGTTTCTCGCCTATGCTGCCCACAATGAGTTTTCAGTCCTGGAGATGGACGTGAAAAGTGCCTTTCTGAACGGTGAGCTCAAAGAAGAAGTGTATGTTGAGCAGCCATCAGGCTTCGAACAAGGAAACCAAGTTTATAGGCTCAGGAAAGCCTTATATGGTTTGAATCAGGCACCACGGGCGTGGTATGGAAACTTGTCCAAGTTCCTGCTGGACAATGGCTTCAAGAAAGGGAAGATTGATCAGACTCTCTTTCGCATTACGGATGAAGGAAGCATATTACTTGTGCAGATATATATCGATGACATTATCTTTGGCTCAAAGAATCCAATCTTGTTTGAAAATTTTCAGAGATAATGCAACGTAATTTCCAGATGAGCATGATGGGGAAGATAAAGGGATTCGTGAACTGAGTCACGAAGTCCGTTTGCCAAGGATCGTTAATTGGAATATCAAAATAAATTGCTATGCCTATGAATGATCCTAGCATGCTCCTTTATTATTATACATAAGAAGGTTTATGCGGAATACCTGGATTGATGAACTCTGAAGAACGAGTGCGCGGAGATTCCTCTTGATCTTTTCCCACGTACAAAGATTTAATTTCCTAACAGATTGAGGAAATTAATCTATGAAAATAATAATGATATTTTTTAAAACAAAGAGAGAGAGAAGAAGAAAAATCCTCCTGATTTGATCTTGTGATCTGTATCCCAACTCGATCTAAAAATTTGGTGAAGATTCTTTATCAGATCTCTTGCCCGGTTGAGAAGCAGAATTTCCTCCTCGTTTCTCAGATCTAGTCGATCACAACAGCTCCCAAATTCTGGTTTGCTGTGTGCAACTTATGATCTTGTGGTGTGTTGAGATCTGAGGAACTGAGGCCTATTTATAGGAAAATACTGGACTTCTATTGGGCTTGAGTTTCATGGGCCAGACCAGGGACCAGAATGCAAATAGCAAATAAGGCCTATCAATTAATTAATTCCCATATTCAACCTAGAATATAATTAATTAATTAATATTGATTCATTCCACCAGAGAATCAATAGTGTCCTACCTATTGGCTACCACGTTTTGAGGTACGGGTTGCATGGGCTCGTTATATCCCCACATTTAAGGTTATAGACATTTGTTAATTAATTTAAGCTATGACAAGCTATTTAATTAATTAACATCTTATATTCCTGAATCAATCCACTCAATCCTTTTCACTTATGCTTCAACTTAATCAGCCTGCAGGACTTAGCATAACAAACCTTTTGAGTTGTTCAGGGAATGTCACCATCCTATACTGGATGTGGTTACCTAGTTCCAGTACCAGACAGTCATACACAAACTACTATTACCCAAGATACAGATATACAAGCGCAACTAGAGCCTTTCACTGCAACTCAAAGTAATACACAATCTGCATATACTATTGTACCTTCATGTAGGCTTAGGATCTCATCAAGCTATAGAGATCTTGATTCTTTTAATATCAGATAAAAGAATCGATCTCAACTTAGGTCCTTATCAATGTGTGCCCCACACCAGCATACCAAGCCATCCAAGATAAGATGCTTATTACTGTGTATGCTGCAGCCTACACCGACAGTTTATCCTGGAACTGTCTCAGCTGTGATAACCATTTATATCTCACTAGGTCAAATGATCCATACGATCTTCCGTGATCTTCTACACACCGTATGATCTCCCTATCGACAAGACAAGAGGATAATTGCGTTTGCGACACATGTTTGTTAATTCAGACAGGAGATGAACATACAACATTTATGATTCCCAGTATATTAACCAATCGACCTTGTACATAATATACCAATCATAATGCTTTCAGTATATAAATCCATCAGAAGATGTCCTATTTTCTCGGACTTCAAGTTCAGCAATCGAGTGAAGGGATCTTTATACATCAGAGGAAACAATAGATCTCATTGCTAAGTATAGTCCAGAGAAGACGAAGAGATTAAGGATTCCCATAAGCACGAGCTGCCAGATTTCTCTTGATGAAAGAGGACAACCTATGAATCCCACGCTCTACAGAGGTATTATCGGATCCTTGTTTTATCTATCAGCTAGCAGACCAGATATTTCCTATGTCGTACGAGTTTGCGCGAGATATCAAGAAAATCCCAAGAAGTCGCATTTCCACACTACTAAGCGGATAATCCGATACCTCAAGCGTAAAAAAAAGTCTAGGAATTTGGTATCCAAGGTTTGATGGGCTAGCACTCAGTGGTTATTCTGAATCAGACTTTGGAGGGTGCAAGATTGATCGAAAGAGCACGAGCGGCACCTGCCAATTTCTTAGACATAAGCTCATTAGTTGGTTTAGCAAGAAGCAGCACTCTGTGGCGACGTCTACAACCGAAGCAGAATATGTAGCAGCCGCAAGTTGTTATGCTCAAGTACTGTGGATTCGGCAGCAACTACAAGATTATGACATTCCTCCAGAATGCGTGCTAATCTACTGCAACAACAACAATGCTAGGTGCATTACTAAGAATCTTGTTCACCATTCCAGGACAAAACATATTGACATTCGACATCATTTCATCAGAGATCACCAAGAGAAGAATGATATCGATGTTCAATACATATGCACATAAGATCAGCTTGCTAATATCTTCACTAAGCCGCTTGCTGAGGCCAGATTTAAAGAATTATGTCTAAAGTTAGGCCTCATGGAGTTAGAAAGGGATGGGGATGAATGAGTTCCAACTCTCATTCTTTATGGATTTCTTGGATTTTCGGAGAAAATGGAGATAAACGTATCCCAACTTACGTTTTAAAGGTGCTGACTTTTGTTGCTGAGATATGGTTGCTAAGCAATTGGATGCTGAGTCCAAGCTCTCACTAGATCCTAAGTAGTGTGATATTATCCTATGTAATATGCAACAAGTGGTTCAGACGTTTGCTAGAGGTTGAATGCTGAGTCCACGCTCTCAGCAGTTCGTCAGACTGCTATGTTATAATATTCAGCAAGTAGCACTAAGTGGTACAGACGATTGCTATGAAATGATTGTTGAGTCCATGCTATCAGCAGTCAATATATGGATGCTAGGTTTTGAATGCTTAGTCCAAGCTCTCAGCAGTTTATGCGCTTGCTAAGGATTTCAATGCTAGCAGATTGCTGAGTCCAAGCTCTCAGCAATCTCCGACTCTCGCTCAGAAAGTCAAAGTACAAACTTTTTGAATTTCAAATCCACCAAGTGTATGTGACATGATGCATTTAATGCGTGCAACAGGCGGCGACGAACCAGGAGGCGACACGTCAAAAGCACTCGAGCATTTTGGGGCATGGGACACCATACGAAGGGTCTCGAATCTCCTGAACCGTTGATTGGATTTGAAGCGGTGTTCCCTCAACCGTCAGATCCAGCACTCAAAAGGTATAAACACACCACTTCGTCAAATTGGTAAACCTTCTGAACTTTGAATCTTTGAATTCCTAGATAACTAAGCACCCGTACATCTAAATTCTCTAAAAATTATCCCAAATCTCTCTCAAATATGAGTACCAACCCGGAATCCCCTGCTCAATCCCAAATGTCTGATTCATCTACTGAATCCCACACTCATTCCCAAGCTTCTATTGCTGCACCTCTTCATGAACGACATTTACCTGAGTTTACTGGGATTGTTAAGAAAGAAGATGTTGAGGATGAGATTCCTTATGCTCAACTGGTTACGCTCACAAGTAAGAAGGAGCAGTCCGACCTTACAAACTCTCAGAGGAGGGCCGCTCAGATTATGAAGGATCACATCCTTTATACGCCACTTGCCGCTTCTCAATTTCCAATCTGGGTAATGGACACCCTAGCGAAGGAACAGGTAGTTGAGCACCTGTCTGTTGAACCTTTGAAGTTTCACCTTCACATGCTTTCTGAATTTTATGCGAGAGCTGTTATTGCGGAGGAAAATCAGAAGTCCTTCAAGACCTCTGTTTTTGGCACGATCATCAAGGTGAGTGCCAAGGTTCTGGCAAAGAAGTTTGGACTTCGAAACTCTGGAGAGCGGATTGCTAGCTACAAGGTCAATGACATAGAAGGGATGAAGGCTTGATGGAATTTGTGGAGGAAGCCCGACCTAAGTAAGGATATCCCCTGGAAGGTAGCCACACCGATTAATCAGTTTTAGGAAGAGTACCGACTCCTGGCTGAACTCGTGATTAAAATGTTCCAATGCAACGTAGGGTCGTATTCGGAACTATTTGCCAAGAAATACGCCATTATGATGGCGTTGGTTGATAGGATCAAAGGAAACTCGGCAGAATTTTTCTTTGAGCGTTGGTTGGATCACGCCAAGAAAAACTTGAAGATCAAGAAGGAGGGGATCTTCACATCGAATGTGAACTTTGGGCTGAAGATCAGCAAGTTCATCGAGATGTATTCCACAAGTCAAAGCTTGACAGGGGTGTGACATTATTGCCAACTAACTTTATTCTGTAGACAAGGAAGAAGCCAGCTCCGGCAGACCTTTCTTGCCCACTCATGCTGAAGGGGAAATCCAATGTCGACCCCAATATCCCTACATCTCCTGATGATGTTCATCCAGCCGAGTTAGCAGTCCAACAGTTGGAGCATGCAATTCCTCTAACTCCTGAGGAGATTGCTGCTGCCAAGAAGGCCGTTGAGACAGCACGCTGCTTCCAGGACCTCGCTGATATAGAGAAGCTCGAAGAGCTTCCCGCTGAGCAATTAGGTCCACTCACTGCTGAGGTACCTAAAAGGAAGCAAACCGATGTTGCTTCGCCAGAGAAGAAGCGGACGCGAAGGAGACTTGTTAAAGCCTCTGAGAAAGAATCCACGGAGAAGGAAGCTTCTGAGAAGACTCCTGCTGCTGAGGAGCAAGAGCAAGTCACTTCTCTCTCCGCTAAGCCATTTTCTGAAATATTGAAGGTTGTAAGGGAGAAGAACAAGAAGAGGAAGAGGGATAAGAAGGAGAAAGAGAAGAAGGAATACAAGAAAGTGATGGAGAAGATAACCTTCGAGGCAAGGGACATGAATTCTGAGCAAGTCAAGGCCGCTGCGAAGAAAGCTGCTGACGAGCTAGTTGCTAAGGAAGCTGCCCAGCTGCTAGAGCGTACAGCTCAGGAGGCTACTAGGTTAGCAACAGAGCATGAAGCTCGTGAGGCAGCAAAGCAAAAATGGAAACAAGCTATTCAAGTCCCCACCACCACCCCTTTGCCAAAACACGACGCCTTGTCCGACAAGGACTTAAACACACTGTTGGAGGCAAGGGTATTTGATGCTCCTGCGCGTCCTGAAGACCAGGGAAGCCTCGTCATTAGGGAGACGGCTGCTATGCACGGCGTTAGCAGTAGTGCTCCGCCTGAGGGACGTCAGGATATGGATGTTAGAACTTCTGGATCAGGACAGAATGTTGAGCAAATGGCTAGCATTTCTCAGAATGCTGAGGAGAGAACCAGCAGTGGAAGACCTGAGGGTCTAAGTGCTAACGAGGAACCTAGCACTGTTATTCCCTCCTCTGCTGAGGTGATGCAAGCAGATGAACCAGATGAAGGTTTCTAGGCCTCATGCTATTCCGAGTCTGATTCCAATGGAGAATCTGAAGATGTTTATGGTGCCAGATTTCTCAAGAAAATTCCTATAGGCACCAATGAGACGTTGCGAGTTCCCTTCAAAGGACTTTCAGGGCGCAGATTCAAGACAAGGAGAGTAGCACAATGGTGTGCTCCCGTCTTTCTTAAGGAAGAGGTAAATTCAGACCTCTTTTCTATGTTTTCTGAGATTGAGGAATTTGTTCTTGCTGAGATAGAGCGAGACATTGCCAATGTCTTCTATGTTGAATTGGATGAGACATCTAAGGAAGGGAAGGAGTTAGCAAGTGAATTGAGGCGATGGAATTTTTTTTATTACGTCATGCATCAACTATGTTTTGAGGAGAGGATGCTAGTCATAACAACCAAGGGGCTTAACTACTGGAGAAAAGAATAGCAATGGGCAAATGATTGGATAGATCAGGTGCCTGGCACCAAGCAGTTCTCTGATAAACAAGTCCTTGCTCGACTTCAAGCTATACGAGTCCACCGGATGTTCTCTACTTCCCAATCTCTGCCAAAATCATCATTTGCTCCAGATGGTCATTCAGATGCTAGAATTGAGCTCTCAAAGCGCCAGGCCAGAGCCGCTGCTAAATATCGCAGGCATCAAGCAGAATATAAAAGTCAGAAGAAAGAGCGATTGCTGGTTAGGATGGCTACTGTGCGAGAACAAGAGGAGTTGGAAAAGAACACTTGCCGAGAGCTGACTGCACACCTTGACACACAAGAGCAGATGCTTATTCATTTCTTGGAAGATGACATTTTGGAAGTGACAAGAGTTGCACAAGCTGTTGAAATGCACGAAGCAAAGGCCACCCAACTTGCTAAGGCCATGGAGGAGGTCTGGAACATGGAGGAGGTGGAGCGAATTGCAGAAGCAGCTCAGTACTTGGTGGCACAAATTGAAGAAGCAAAAACTTTTGAACTTGCTATGGCTCAGGAGGAAGCCTGGAAAATAGAGGAGGTCGAGCGCATACACGATGAAGCTATGTACATGGCGGCCCAAGGCGAAGTTGATATTCAAATGGAAGAAGCTGAGTCTGTTACAGGCGGCGAATTGGTGCTGGCAACTTCTTCCTTGGATGCCCTGCCTGTAAGTTCTGTAAGTTCAACTGACTTTCACTCCAGTGTTCATGCCGCTGTTCAATCTGCGCTTCAACATGCCCAGTCCACTACCATTCCCATAGCCATAGCTGAAAGTGGCTATGGAGGTTGCTGATGTAAGGAGAGAAGTGGAGGATGTGCGATGTGTAGTGTCTGAAGTACGAGGAGAAGTAGCAGAGGTTAAAGGAGACGTGTCAGGAGTAAAGACAGATATGGCAGTGATGAATGAAGAAGTAGCTGACTCTCAGCAAAAGCTTGTACACAATGTTCAATCCTTTTCTTCTACCTTTTTGGCTGCAATCAAATAGGGGGAAGAAAGGAGAATTGCTGAAGCTGAGAAGAGGAAGCAAGAAGAAGATGAAATAGCTGCCGAAGAAGAATAACGGATATTAGCAGTAGAAGAGATAAAAAAGAAGGAGGTAGAACTCAAGTTGAGGAAACTTGAGATGGAGAACGAGAAACTTGATAAGAAATTGGAGAGGGAGACTGCTGACCGAGAAGCAAACAAAGCACTATATGACAAGTTCATGCAGATGGCTATGAGCAAATTCGTTGAATATGACAAGAAGCCTACTCCCAATTCTTGAGGAAAATTGAATATGTTAGCAAGATTTTTTGTAATCTTTTTGTCTTTTTCAGTTTCGATGTACTTGTACAATCTCAAATCATATATATGAAACTGAATCAGACTTAGACAATTACTCATTGTCCACTTCTGATTTTTTGCGTGTCTTAGTTGATATACGCTATTTGTGTATTCAACGAAATTGCATGTGGATGCTGAGTTATTCGCTTTGTGATTGGTGGTAAATGCTTGCTGATTTGATTGGGTGCTAGATTCTAGCATTTTCCTAAAAAGCATTTTACTTGTGTTTTAATCAAGAATATTTCCCATAATTTATTGAGGGGGAATTTATTTAAAACCAATCCTTGCTAGGACTAATTTGGTTAAATTTTGAGTTAGATTGCTAGACTACTTCTGATTTATGTTGTAAATCTCCCTTTAGATCAAATTGTAAAGGTTTAGTTGAATCAACGCCTTAGTTAGTTTGGTTGATCATTGCTGAAATCTAGATAGTCTAGCAACTCTGTGTAAAGTCCTGTTTAGGAAATATTATAAGTTGTAATAGATTAGAAGTACTTGCGGAAGATTGCGGAAGGATTCAGCAATTGAAACGAAGACTTCGGAAAGTCTGGATGCTAGGAACGTTCTCAGCAGACAAGAAGATTGCTAGAGAAGTCAGCAGACAGAATTGACTGCTAAGGAGACAGCAGTCAAGTGCTGAGAAGAAAAGACTGCTAGGAGTACTTACTCAGCAGTCGGAATAAAAGAGATAGCAGAATGCTGAAGGAGTCAGCATTCACTATTCACTCAGAAGTTGCTAGACGTAATAGTAATAAGGACTCAAGACCCAAGTGTTGAATGCACAATTGTTGAGTAGTCAGCAATTGGATACAAAGCAGAATGCTAGAAGAGTTCAGCAGTCAAAAGGTCGAAGTACTTAGCAAAGTGCTCCCAGCATTCTCTGAGATAATGCTAAGCATGGAGATACTTAGCAAACTCTTGGTAATACTACTGTTCTGACGTAAGGAACAACCAAGGACGAATAGCCTTTCCGGAGTGGGTAAAAAGGCACTGTACACGCTAGAAATGATGGAAAAAGTAGCTTCTCTTTTGGACAAAGGAGACGTTGTGTCTAACGGGTCTGGAGATTCAAAGTTTGAATCTCCAGATATAAAAGAGAAGTCCAAACAAGAGAGAGCAACCTCTTGAACCTTTGAATCCCACGACTAGTACTACAAAAAACAACTCGTGAAAGACAAATATTGTGAGAAAGCAAACAAAAAGCAAAAAAATTAGTCGGTTGAGAGCTCATTAAAGAGACAAGGAGAATCTCAAAGCTCTCAACATCAATTGTCAAACATTGAATATCTGACACTTCATTCAAGAGGATTCCTTGGCTTTATTCAAGGATCAATCATTCGGATAACTTCCATCCTAGGAAGCATCCAGCAGTCACATCTCTAAAAATAGATTGACTACGACGGTGTAACGGAAAGAAGAAATGGAATTCTCTTGGAAATGGTCAGGTCGATGATGAGTTATGCAAGCTTGCCGATTTTGTTATGGGGATATGCCTTGGAAACAGCAGCCTATTTGCTTAACCTGGTACCTTCTAAATCAGTTCCTAAAACGCCTCTGGAACTCTGGTATGGGCGAAAGCCAAGTTTGCACAGAGTGAGGGTTTGGGGTTGTCCAGCATATGTGCTGACAAACGAACCTGATAAGTTAGAAAGTAGGTGTAAGCTGATGTTGTTTGTAGGATATCACAGACAAACGAAAGGTGGTTACTTTTATTGTCTTGAGAATCAGAAAGTGGTTGTCAGTACCAACGCAAGATTCTTGGAGGACGAATATGTAAGAAACCACAGATCCAAGAGTGAAATTATCCTCCACGAGCTTGAGGATAAGGAAGCGATTCCATCAGGAAAGCCCAGTGTAGTGGTAAATCCACCTGTAATAGGTGAGGCAATACCAACACTGCCATCAATGCAAGGTATGGGACCAACAAGTACTGTGCCAAATACTTGTAGGATTCGAGTTTACGGTCAACAACATGAGTTGTTATTTAATTTGCAGGACTGTTCTTAGGATATCAAAAACAAATTCAATTAAATAAACCATGCAAATCCTATGCATGCTCCTACAAAATTAATTGCATAGGATGGATTCAAGAGAATACCTGATCTTCAATCGTTTGATTTACAAATCTAGATCGGAGGATGAACGATGAAGTAAATTCTGAAGCGGAATGGCACGATTACTCTGATTGTGTTCCTTCAGATTTGATCTTCTGATCTGTTCCCTTGCTCCTTGGAAATCTGGTGAGGATTATCTACCAAGTTGAATCAGAAAACCGGAGGATTCGATCAGAAAAATCCTCCCTCTGATGGCCGCCGATCTCTCTCTCTATCTAAAGTATACTGTGGTGGTTACATCTGATATGAGAGAGAAATCCTTTATATAGTGTTAAGGTTTTGAGAAACCCTAACCCTAATTGGGCTTGAGCAGTGTGTGGGCCAGACCAGGGATCAAATGCAAATAATAAAGTGGGCCATCTTTATTAATTAATCATTCCTTGTTCAACCCAGAACATAATTAATTAATAAAACATTGTTTTAACCTTCACCACGGTAACAATGCTGACTCGCCCCTTTATTATCACGTTATAAGGAACGGGTTGCATTAAACTAACATGATCCACATATTTAAGGTTTTAGACATTCATTAATTAATTTGGTTTATGACAATCAACCACAATTAATTAATTTCTTATTTCCTGATTAATACCACTCACTCCTTTTCTCTTATGCTTGAACAAATCATTCAGCCTGCAGGACTTAGCATAAAGAACCTTGTGAGCTAATCAGGGAATGTCACCATCCTGAAACGGATAAGCTTACCTATACATCCAGCCTAAGCAGACCCCACACAAATTGCCAACACCCAAAATGCAGATATTAGAGTACACGTAAGACTCGCCACCATAGCAGATCAAAGTGTGGTCAATCTGTGTGTGCCCCTTATCCTTCAGTAGGGTTTAAGATCATAGGAAGTATGTTAGGGATCTGGCTCATTCATATGTCAATGAGAATGGCACATCCCACTGTTCATCCCATCTATACATAAACATGTACCGACACATCAAGTAGCTAGGATAAGCCCACTTATGAACCGATGTGCCGCAGCTTAAACCAACAGCTTATCCAGGGACTGTTTCAGCTGTGATACTGTTTATATCTTGCTAGGTCAAACGAACCATATGATCCTCTGTGATCTCCTACACACCATATGGTCATCCATATCTACGAGATAAAAAGATATTATAGTTCGTTATATGTTCACATTTATCAGATAGCGAGAATTGTTGATGTAACACATAAATGAAGGTCAGTATACAAACACTTAATCATTTATGCTTTTTGTATACAATCCCAACAATCTCCCACTTATACTCAAAGCATAATACCATTACTTTTACAGAGTATTAAGTGTGTCTATTCAATCTAGCTATTACAAAATGGGACATAAGATGTCCAGCCTCAGATCTTCAGTCCAAGAGCACGAACGTGTTCCTCGTAGATCTTCTGAGGCAAGACCTTTGTAAATGGATCAGCTAGATTCTCTTACGTATCTATCTTTTGGATTTGCACATCGCCTCTTGCTACGATTTCTCATATGATGTGGTACTTTTTTCTATGTGTTTTGATGCCTTGTGAGACCTGGGTTCCTTCGAGTTTGCCACTGCACCAGCATTGTCACAATATATTGTGATTGCTTTAGGCAGACTCGGAACAATATCCAGCTCTAGGAGGAAGCTCTGAAACCATACAGCTTCCTTCGAAGCTTTTGAAGCTGCTACATATTCAGCTTCCATGGTAGAGTCCGCGATACATTTCTGTTTCGCACTCCTCCAAGACACAGCTCCTCCTCCCAAGGTAAACACATATCCAGAGGTCGATCTCTTCTCATCTTGATCCGCCTGGAAATCTGAATCCGTGTACCCAATAGGACACAAGTTCTCACACTGATATATAAGACATAAGTCTCGTGTTCTTCTCAGATACTTTAGAATGTGTTTAACCGCATTCCAATGCGCCTGACCGGGATTGGATTGATATCTTGTCGCCATGCCAACAGCATAGCATATATCTGGCCTCGTATAAAGCATAGCATACATGAGACTTCCCACTGCCGAAGCATATGGTACTATAGACATCTCATTCTTCTCCTTCTCTGTCACAGGACACTGTGACTTTGAAAGACGAATTCCATGACGATAAGGTAAAAGACCTTTCTTGGAATTTTCCATGCTCAAACGAGCCAACACAGTATCAATGTAAGCACCCTGAGATAAGCTCAACATCCTTTTCCTACGATTACGTCACTTTGATCCCAAGGATGTAACCAGCATTTCCCAGATCTTTCATTTAAAACTGCTCGGATAACCAACCTTTTATACCTGATAACACCTCCACATTGTCTCCAAATAGGAGAATGTCATCTACATAATGTGCAAGAAAAACCATGCTTCCACTGACACATAAACGGTACACACAACTCTCATTTTTGCATTGTGAAAATCCATAGGATTTGATCACATCATCGAAACGTTTGTTCCATGACCTTGAAGCCTGCTTAAGTCCATATAAGGACTTCTTGAGCTTCCAAACAAGATGCTCTTGATCATTCTGCACATATCCTTCTGGTTGTTGCATGTAGATGTCACGACCTTCCTCAAGGTACCCGTTCAAGAACGCGGTTTTGACATCCATCTGCCAGATCTCAAGATCCATATGTGCTGCTATGGATAGAAGTATGCGAATGGATTTTAACATAGCAACTGGTGAGAAGGTTTCATCATAGTCAATACCTTCCTTTTGACTATAACCTTTCGCCACCAGCCTGGCCTTAAACGCCGTTATGTTGCCACTCAAATCCTTCTTTCTCTTGTATACCCACTTGCTGCCTATGGCTCGAAAACCTTCCGGCAGCAAGGATTTCTAGTACACATCCATAGTTGTAATTGATTCTATTTCAAAATCCATGGCCTTACGCCATTGATCAGCATCCTTGTCTCTCATAGCTTCGTCGTACGTCCATGGGTCGGTATCATTCAGTCCGTTTTCAGGGATTAAGTCAGAAGACTCTCCCACAAACATATACCGCTCAGGCTGCCGAGGCAACCTCCCACTACGACGAGGCCCCTTTAATGTGTCTGTGTTAGGTGCATTCAATTGTGATTGACCATCTTGCACAGGCGGTCCTGCAGCTGGTTCCATACCTATTCCAGGTATGCTCAGACTGCCACGGGGTTCTCCTGATGGATTTGAATTGTTCTCTTCAATTTCTTGAAGTACAATCTCGCTCTTGGTCTTGTGGTTTCTCATGAATTCTTCTACGAGAAATCTTGCGTTGGTACTCACAACGACTTTCTGATCTTCTGGATCATAGAAGAAACCACCCTTTGTTTGCTTGGGATAGCCCACAAACAGCATCAACTTGGATCTTCCCTCTAACTTGTCAGCTTCCTTATTCAACACGTATGCTGGACAACCCCAAACCTTGATTCTGGACAAATTGGGTTTTCGCCCTTGCCATAGCTCGGTCGGGGTTTTAGAAACTGATTTAGAGGGAACCAAGTTGAGTAGAAAAGCAGCTTTTTCTAGTGCATGTCCCCAAAAGGAAATTGGTAGGGTGGCATAGCTCATCATTGATCTAACCATTTCCAACAGAGTTATGTTTCTTCTCTCTGCTACACCATTCTGCTGAGGGGTGCCAGGTGCAGTCCACTGGGAGGTAATCCCTTGATCTGCCAGATACTGGAGAAACTCATTGCTGAGATACTCCCCACCACGATCAGATCGCAGTGTCTTTATGGTTTTGTTCAACTTCTTCTCTACCTCGGCCTTGAATTCCTTGAATTTCTCAAGGCATTCAGACTTGTAGTGAAGTAGATAAATAAATCCATATCTAGAGTAGTCATCTATAAAGGTGACAAAGTATCTGTGCCCACCACGGGCTTGTGTTGACATAGGTCCACACAGATCAGAGTGAATGAGGCCAAACAAATCATTTGCTCGAGACTCAGTTGCCTTAAAGGGCCTGGTCGTCATCTTCCGCTCTATACAAGATTCACAAACTCTATGTGGAACTACCTGGATAGGATCCATAATTCCACAATCAACGAGTTTCTTGATTCTTTTAAGATTGATGTGACCGAGTCTCAAATGCCAAAGATATGTTATATCCTCACTTTGAGAGAATTTTCTTTTCCGTTGATTAGACAAATTATTTGCCTCTGTCACCGTTGGTTTGTTTTAACAAGTAATAACATAAAGAGAATCTTTCAGTAACCCATGACAGATAACAATGTTATTTCTCATGATAGAAACACTTCTATCAAAAACAACAGAAAATCCATCATCAATAAGTTTGGAAACTGAAATCAAGTTTCGCCGAAAACACGGCACAAACTAAACATCTCTTAGTGTCAAAACATTATTCCCAAAACATAAAGTAACATCTCCAATTGCTGCAGCAGACACTTTAGCAGCATTTCCCATGGAGATGGTAACCTCGCCATCTTCAAGCTCTCTAGTCAGCTCGACCCCCTGCATAGAGTAACAAACATGATCAGTAGCTCCAGTGTCCACTATCCACGAATGGATAGAAACTGATGCTAAACATGTTTCAATGACTAGTGCAGAAGATGACGTACCTTGTCCCTTGGTGACAAACACCGGACAATTTACTTTATAGTGACCTTTCCTCTTGCATGCAAAACAGACCTTTCTTTTGTAAACTGTGCCTCCAAATCTTTCTATAGCAACCTCACTAGTCGATTCCTTCATGCTCACATCCTCTACACTTGGAAGTGGAAAGTGATAGTCAAGCACAACAGCAGACAAAGAGTCATTGATCCCTTGAGCAGCCTCCAAGAAGCTGATCAACTGATCAAGAGTAAACACCTTGTCTTCGACTATGGAAGAGAAGTCATAGAAAGATTCTGGAAGGGAGTCGTATATGATATCAGTGAATAACTGATCATTCATAATCCATGTGCAGCACATGCTCCCTTACATTACCAACTTGTGCCAACTTACAGTTCACAATTCTCATTATGAACTTGGCACTGGTAGTCTGTCCAAGCCTACCATAAGTCATAATCAAATCTCTCCAAATCTCAACAGCGTCAGTACAATACTGATACTTGAGCTGAAGTTCCTCAATCATGGACGACCTGAGCATAGATAATAATTTATCATTGCTCGTCATCCAATTTTCAAATGACCTTCTTGAGGAATTTGAGGACTCAACGAAAGGTACAGCCGGACGAGGCACAAGTAACACAAACACAGTCTGTGTAGCAAACATACATCACTCCATGAGCCATTTCCATTCCAGGAAATTCGAACCCTTCAAAGGATTTTGTGCCAAAATACGAATAATAACAGACATATCTGAAAATGAATAAATGAATAAATTAAGAATATACAACAGAACAATTGAAACAAATATGCTTAGTAACCTTTAGATAAAAATAATACAATTTGTTTCCTCCAATTGCCCAAGCTAATTCACCGCAAGCTACTTGAGTAGACGTTTACGGCAAACGCTCAACCAGACCAAAATGATCCATTAATTTCTTAACATGCTAGGTATCTTAAGCAAAAGAAATTAATATTGGAGATCCCAAGACCATGTTCACCTATCCGGAGCAGGGACATCATTCATGAGTTATACTCCAGGCAACATCTAAGCCAAAATAACCACAAGCCTAACTCCAGATGTTTAAGGCGATTTAGCATAGTTTTGGACCCATGCCGCATGCCCCTTACATCCTTTGTTATCTCATTTAGTTTAATCTTAGAGGTTAGTGAAAGTTGTCTCAATGCAAGCTACTTGAGTAGACGTTTGCTCAGAGGCTCCCACTTCTCATCTTAAACTAAATGTTTTATTTAGAAACCTCATCGCACCAGACCTGGTGAGGGACCTTTAACGCAAGCTACTTGAGTAGACGTTTATGCTTCAAGATACCTCACTTCCAGTGAGAGGTCGTATTTGTGGAGATCTAATGATTTTAGTTAGAAAAGAACCAAAATCCAGCTTAGTATTTTAATTCTAAAGGTTTCATGCGCACACATTATTTCATGTTGCCATAAATTATGTCAACCCAAAATTCCATCATAAATTAATATGATTCAGGAATTTATAGACACAATTTAAAACATAAAATAAATCACATAAGAGATGCTCAAAAATTAAATTGCAACATGCTTATAAAAGTAAATAATTAAAGCAAATAGGCATGCTTTCCTATTATTTACTAGTGCGCACATAATAAATCACATCATACGAGAAATAATTAAATAAACAAATAAAATTTCTCGTGGCCCCTCAGATGCGATTACAACTAAATAAATTAAATCTAACTATTACAAGGTTTAATTTTATTACAGATCTTCAAGTTGGGCTCCCACTCTTTAATCTGAAACTGTAACACTTGGGCTGAATTAGGGTTTCAGAAATACGGACTGCCATCGGGTCAACGGGCCCGTACCAAAACCCTAGCAACAAAACCCTAGCATGAAACTAGGGTTTCGGCCGCTTCCAACCAGCCCACCGCCGCCGACGATCTCCAGCCGCCGCCTGCGGCTGGTTCACGTCACCAGGGGGTCGCCGCCGTCACCTTCATCGCCGGCCGACCATTGATCGCGTATATTTTTAACCCGCGACTTAGCAAAGCTAATAATATAGTGTCAAATTAAATTATCGATCCCACGAGGAAAGGAACAACGAAAAATCCTAAGTACTAACTTAAGAGTTCTTAAAGTACTGGATAGGTAAAATTGAAAATAAAGGATTTTGAAATTTAGTTGCCTCAAGAAAACAATTTTGAAAACAAACTTACTTTGAAAAACCTAAAGGATAAGAAGTACAGATTCTAGGCTTTTCTCCCTATAAAGTATGACATGCATAAACAAATTGATTATTTTCCACTTTTTAATTCCTCTACACAGTGAAACATCAGAAAGCTATTATGAACTTCTTTGTTGGACAATTCATAAAGTAGATTAATTAATTATCTATCTCCTGTCGGTCTCAAGATTAATTAACTAACTCCTAAAGTTCTGTAGATTTATTCCTACAATCTATTCCCTTCAGTTACGACAAGAAATCAGATTATATTGTGAAAATCTCTTTCGATTGAAAACTATTACAGTTACGTCTCAAATTTCCAACTAGTAATCCTAAGTTAGTGGCCAACATACTCAAGATTAAGAATAAAACCAGATTTCACAAACTGTGAGGGAAAGGAAAAATAACTTCAATTAATCAAAACATGCATACATTGATAGTTTGAAAACCTAGAATCTGAGAAGACAATTAGTTATACATAATTCTAATCTTAATCATTATAGACAATGAACAAGAAAAGAAAAGATGAAAAGGAAAGCTGAATCTTCCCAAAGATTCAATCTCAAACCCAATGATCTTCTTCTTCTTCCTTGTGATGTTTCTCTCAATTTAATTCTCTTCTCTCTTGCTCTCTCTCTCTTTTTCTCTCTTGCTCTTGAATTCCTCTCTCTTTTTCGAATTCTTCAGCCTTTTTATAGATGTTGTGGATGAATTCTACCATACCTAGGAGTTAGATATGTGTTTATCTTCAGAAAACAGAAAAGATATGGTCTGCCCCGCGACACTCCGTCGATCGACGGCCAATCCTTCGTCGATCGACGGGAAGGACAAAGTAGCGTCGATCGACGGCCGGTTGGCGTCGATCGACGGTGGTTCTACTTCAGTACTCCTGCGTCGATCTCTTTGAGTTCTTTCGTCGATCTTCTCTGAAGCTGCGGCGAACAAGTTTTCAAAATCCTCCGATTTTCATCCAAAAACCTGCATGATTCATCAAACACACCATAAAAAGCACAAAAGTCAATGTATGCTCAAAAAGACACTAAAAATGATTCAAACATCACCAAAATAGACAAAGAAACAATAGATAAGTTGGTAAAAATATCAACTTATCAACTCCCACAAACTTAAACCATTGATCGTCCTCGATCAATCCGTAAGATAAGAATTTAAATCATATGCAGATAAAAGTGTGCAATGCCTCACAAGTCTATTTTAGTATCCAAGCATCACCCATTCATATAAATTATGCAATCAAAATAGATTTTTATTGTTAATTATTTAGGAGTAACCTCACCGGAAAGTGTTTGCACTCATCGCTCAAAGAGTAAAGGGTTCTGTTTTCACTCACCCAAGATTGCAGATTATTTCACCATAAGTTTGACAGATTTCTCATCTCCCCACTGCTTGTTAGTGTGGATTTTCAGGGAATCAATTAGGTCTTATTTTGGTTGTAATGTGGCTTACCTAAAAGGTGGGATAAATTTGGCTAAGTAACTGAAATTCCTACAATTCTTCCCCAACAAACCAAACATACCATAACCACAACACATCCTTATTCCTTCTTGTCCTCACAAAATTTTCTAGGGTTTCTTTATTATTATTTTTTTTCTTTTTCTTTTCGATAGTGAACTACGATCTTCAAACTCGTAAATTCTTTTTTTTCTTTCTTTTTCACTCAATGTTCACTTCTTTTTTTTTTCTTTTTCTCCCCATGGAAACCCATATTCTTTCTTCTAGGACTCAAACTCATATCTCTCATCAAACACCTTCCAAATATTTCACAATTTTCACTTCCTCAACCCTTCTAATCAAAGAAATTTTCATTCTAGGCTCAAAGGGGTTACAAGTGGAAATTTCAGGTTAGTGTATGGGAGATGGCTATGAAAGAACTTGCCTAAAATCATATTCACCCTATTACCACACTTAATGCAATCTTAAGAGAGAAATAAGTCAAATTCTAGGAAACAAATCATTAATCCTGACACTCAACAAAAGAAAGATAGGCACAAATTTTCTCAGTGCTGAATTTTGTTCTCCTCAAAAATTATCGAACATTAATCAGTTTTCATGCAATAATTTATACTTTAAAGCTCAACTTATCAAATAAAAAGACTCCTATCATCGGCTACTCTATCACATAGATTATCATGCTTATTTCACAAATATCTCAAGTCC
>JAPKLW010000019.1:901435-1048163 GCA_026898455.1 Plectranthus barbatus | reverse complement strand
TGAAAAGGAAAGCTGAATCTTCCCAAAAGATTCAATCTCAAACCCAATGATCTTCTTCTTCTTCCTTGTGATATTTCTCTCAATTTTAATTCTCTTCTCTCCTTTGCTCTCCCTCTCTTGCTTCTTGCTTGTGATTTTCAAATTCTTCAGCCCTTTTATAGTGTGGTGGATGAATTCTACCATATCTATGTTAGATTTGTGTTTATCTTCAGAAAATAGAAAAGATATGATCTGCCCCGCGACACTCCGTCGATTGATGGGAAGGACAAAGCAGTGTCGATCGACGGCTGGTTGGCATCGACCGATGGTGGTCCTGCTTCAGCACTCCTGCGTCGATCTCTTCGAGTTCTTTCGTCGATCTTCTCTGAAGCTGTGGCGAACAAGTTTCCAAAATCCTCCGATTTTCATCCAAAAACCTGCATGATTCATCAAACACACCATAAAAAGCACAAAAGCCAATTTATGCTAAAAAAGACACTAAAAACGATTCAAACATCACCAAAATAGACAAAGAAACAATAGATAAGTTGGTAAAAATATCAACTTATCAACTCCCCCAAACTTAAACCATTGATCGTCGTCGATCAATCTGTAAGATAAGAATTTAAATCATATGCAGATAAAAGTGTGCAATGCCTCATAAGTCTATTTTATTATCCAAACATCACCCATTCATATAAATTATGCAATCAAAATAGATTTTTATTGTTAATTATCGAGGAGGAACCTCACTGGAAAGTGTTTGCACTCATCGCTCAAAGAGTAAAGGGTTCTGTTTTCACTCACCCAAGATTGCAGATTATTTCACCATAAGTTTGACAGATTTCTCATCTCTCCACTGCTTGTTAGTGTGGATTTTCAGGGAATCAATTAGGTCTTATTTTGGTTGTAATGTGGCTTACCTAAAAGGTGGGATAAATTTAGCTAAGTGACTGAAATTTCTACAATTCTTCCCCAACAAACCAAACATACCATAACCACAACACATCCTTATTCCTTCTTGTCCTTACAAAATTTTCTAGGGTTTCTTTTTTTTTTCGATAGTGAACTACGATCATCAAACTCATAAATTCTTTTCTTTCTTTCTTTTACGATCATCAAACTCATAAATTCTTTTCTTTCTTTCTTTTTCACTCAATGTTCACTTCTTTTTCTTTTTCTCCCCATGGAAACCCATATTCTTTCCTCTAGGACTCAAACTCATATCTCTCATCAAACACCTTCCAAATATTTCACTATTTTCAATTCCTCAACCCTTCTAATCAAAGAAATTTTCATTCTAGGCTCAAAGGGGTTACAAGTGGAAATTTCAGGTTAGTGTATGGGAGATGGCTATGAAAGAACTTGCCTAAAATCATATTCACCCTATTACCACACTTAATGCAATCTTAAGAGAGAAATAAGTCAAATTCTAGGAAAAAAATTATTAATCCTGACACTCAACAAAAGAAAGATAGGCACAAATTTTCTCAGGGCTGAATTTTGTTCTCCTCAAAAATCATCCAACATTAATCAGTTTTCATGCAATGATTTATACTTCAAAGCTCAACTTATCAAATAAAAAGACTCCTATCATCGGCTACTCTATCACATAGATTATCATGCTTATTTCACAAATATCTCAAGTCCCAATCAACAATCACAATTTCAAGGAGAAGATAAATCATATTTTCAATACCAACACAATCCAAAGTTCCGACTGCCCTATGTTCAAAAGCTCCTAAATAATTGTCTAGACTTTCCTATCATAATAAATACCACAAATCAAAATTCAATGTAGTACTAGTTCTGAAGAAAAATCCTTGCAGAGATCAATTATTCACACTGAAGCAAAAGAACAAGGATGGTGATGGTTTGAAAACAAAACACAAAAAGAAACAAAAATAAAAAGAAAGTAGTGAATGGAATACAAACAAACAAACAAAAACGTTTCCCTTTTCTGATCATCATCCCCCCAAACTTGTTTCACTCCGAGGAGTGGACAAGTTTGCAAGTTAGATAGGAAAAGAGAAACGGTACCTCACTCATCCTCCGGGGCGTCATCCATCTCAGTATCCGGGGCGGCATCATCGGCAAGTAACTGCCTGCGGGTCTGACGCTCTCGCTGGCGGCGAACGTAGGTGGAGTCCAGCTCAGTGTTCTGGAGCAGTCTCTGCATCTGATCATCGAGTGTGTCAAGCCTCGTGGTCACGTGCTGGCGAAACTGGCCCTGAAGCTCCCGCTCTGTCGCCTGCAAGACTGCCTGCTGCTGCATGTAGAGGTAGAGGGTCGCCAAGTCAACTTCGGAAGAGGAAGACTCTCCGGGGTAGTGACTGGTCGACGCCACACCTGTCCATCCGGGCACTGCATCCTCAACTCCTACGTGTTGCTGCACGTGCGCATCATCCCCCATCCCCTGCTGTGATGGGATATCAGATTGTCCCTGTCCGGCCTGTGCCTCCAGTCGATGAATGACTCTGGACGTGCCTGCTCCTCCTCGGGCTCCAACCATGACCGCCAAGTGGGCGGGGGAACTCATCAACCAATTATCACGGAAGTGATAATCGGTGACTCGTGTGAGGTCCGGCTGCGGCAACGGGAACTTGTCCCCGTTCGACATCTTCAAGAGCCATCCGCCCTCGCGGGGTAGAAGAACATGCATCCAAACTAAGAGCTCGGTGCCCAATCCCTTCTTGTCCTGAAGTACCTCGAGGTCGGACAAGTCGATCCCCAGATGCTTGGCAATCGGGGTGATCAATCCCCCACTCCAAATGTTGCCCTTGGTGGCCTTGAGCTGGTGCCTCCAATGGTCCATGATGAGGGCGGTGAAGCTGAAGTGGTCTCCAGTGAGGAAGCAGTACAAGGCGTAGAGCTCCCCCACTCTCACCTTGGTACTCTCGTGTCGTCCTGAGATGGACACCCCCATGCATCGCTGAAGGTAGCGAAACACGGGGTTGTCGATTGAAGATGCCTTCAGGTTGCCGATGTCGAAGAGGTTTGGATCAGCTGGGGCATCGGCTGCAATCAGCCTCCAAAATTCGACATTGTTGAAACGTGCCGTAGGGGTGCCAGTGCCGTCAGTTGGGACTCCCCATATCTCGTCGAGGACGTCCATCGGAAGAATGTGGCTCTCATTGTTCAGCTGGAATCTGATGGAGGTGGGCTCGGACTCCGACTGGACCTCGAACACCTCAAGGGTAGCTAAAAACTCCAGCACGAGCGATGGGTAAGTCGGCCATCGCCGTGTCATCCAGGTCCTCCATCCAACCCTTTCCAGCATGGCCAGAACATCCTCCCGGATGCCGAGTTTCTTCATCGTCCTTGAGCAGAGGTACAGCGTCTGCTTGATGGTGTACTTCCTACCCCCGAACCTATGATAGCGCTCCACGGCCTCTTGGGTGGTGAAATTCGGTGAATCAGTCATTTTTGCTGCAAGGGTACATAAGGAATTGTTAGCAAATATCCAACAATCATCAAACAATTCCCAAACACAAAATTATCGAACAAAATTTGCAATTAAGCCTAACGTGCTTCTACCCATGAAAAATTGACTTCACATATATGCAATTCACATCCCAAACAACCAAAATACATCCTCAATTCAACGATTATCCTTAAAAACAAAAATTCAAGGATTTCCCCCAAACTTGCTACCATCAAAATCGGGCAATTCCAAAGGATACAAATTCACATAAAGCACATATATCGACTAAGACTATCATTCCTATCGACCAATGAGCGAAATTTGCAATGAAATTGACACATGAGCAAGAAATTGAAATAAGGGTTCCAAGGCCAAAATTTACAAAAATTATGCTCAAATCATGCAAAAATCGTTAAATAATCGTAGAGGAGTAGTCTAGGATACGTACCTTGTGTGGATTTTGCGAGTTTTAGAGAGAAAAATCGAACCGTGGATGTTTTGGGTTGAGAGGGTGCGTGCGTGTGTGTTTGTGTTTGAAAATAGGATGAAAATCCCGTTTTATAACTCTCTGCCCCACGCCTCTGAATTACGAGCATCAATCGACGCTCGTTCAGCGTCGATCGATGCTAAAATCAAAAAAACATCGTAGGAATTTTTTCGTCGATCGATGGTGCATGTAGCGTCGATCGACGACGCCTGCATCATCGATCGATGGGTCCTGAAAACTTTCGTCGATCAACGGGACTTTCTCCATCGATCAACGGGACCCTGACTCCGAAAATTGAAAAACTGAAAACTGAAAATGAAAATTGTTGGGTTACCTCCCAACAAGTGCTTGGTTTAACGTCGCTAGCTCAACGATACCTGTTTCCCTACGGACGGTTGAGATAGTACTTCTCCACCATGTAGATGTCGAGTGGGGTGTAGTACGGCTTTAAATTTTGTCTGTTTACCATGAAGTTCCTTCCATCTTGGCTAGCTAGTTCGACTACACCGTTGCAAAATTGGCGGGCAACGGTATATGGCCCTACCCATTTTGACTGCAGCTTCCCGGTCATGAAGCAAAGTCGAGATTTGAATAAGAGAACTTTGTCACCCGGACCAAAGACGCGTGGGCGGATTCCTCTGTCGTGGAACCTTTTCGCTCATCTCTTGTAGATGATGTTGTTCTCGTAGGCCTCGTCTCGAAAATCTTCCAGTTCATTAAGCGCCAAGGCACGTTCTGATGCAGCCGTCTTCCAATCTAGATTCAACTCTTTCACAGCTCTCCAAGCCTTGTACTCCATCTCCACGGGGAGATGGCAAGCTTTTCCGAAGACAAGATGATAAGGAGAGGTCCCTATGGGAGTCTTGTAAGCAGTGCGGTATGCCCAAAGAGCATCATCGAGCTTCACAGCCCAATCCTTCCGCTGCTTCACCGTCTTCTCCAATATCTGCTTGATCTCTCTATTGGAGAGAGCAGTCAGCCCGTTCCCTTGAAGATGGTAGGGGGTAGTAACGCGGTGCTTGACTTCGTACCTGCAAAGAAGAGAGGCAAGCCATTTGTTACAAAAATGAGACCCCCCATCACTTACCAGGGCTCTTGGCGTGCCGAATCGTGTCATGAGTTTCTGAAGAAATTTGATGACTGCTTTTGAATCGTTGGCAGCTGTTGGAGCTGCTTCAACCCATCTTGATACATAGTCCACCGCGAGCAGGATATAGGAGAAACCATGAGATGGCGGGAATGGTCCCATGAAGTCGATCCCCCACACATCAAATATCTCGACTTCGACCACAGGCATTTGGGGCATCTCATCCCTCCGCGAGATGTTGCCGGTTCTCTGGCAGTGATCACAGCTTGTAATCCATCCTCGACAAAACTCGTAGATGGAAGGCCAGTAGAATCCGCTCGCGAGGATCTTGAATGCCGTCCGATTGGCCGACTGATGGCCACCGCTAGGAGCTGAATGACAGGCTGTGAAGATCTGATGCCACTCTGACTGAGGCACGCAACGCCGGATAATCCCATCTGTGCATCTCCTCCAAAGATAAGGGTCCTCCCAATAATAGAATTTGACATCGTGGAGGAACTTTTTCTTCGCATAAGGAGAGGAGTCTGGTGGAAGTACGCCGCCCACCAAGTAATTGTCGAAGTCCGCATACCATGGTGTCTTTGGCTCGTACGTCACTCTCAGATCCCTTAGGGCGCAGATTTGCTCGTCCGGGAAGGTCTCTCGGATCCTCAGTTCTTGATCATCTCCTTCAGTTGGTGGCTCGAGTCTTGAAAGATGGTCGGCAATCACGTTCTCACTTCCCTTTCTATCCTTGATCTCCAGGTCAAACTCTTGGAGCAGCAGGATCCATCTTATCAGCCTCGGCTTCGCATCTTGCTTGGCGAACAGGTACTTGATAGCTGCGTGGTCGGTGTACACAATAGTTTTGGATCCTATCAGATAGGACCGGAACTTGTCGAAGGCATATACCACTGCTAGCATTTCTTTCTCAGTGGTGGTGTAGTTACACTGGGTTGGGTTCATGCTCTTGCTGGCGTAGTGAATCACATGGAAGAGCTTTCCTTTCAATTGCCCCAAGGCTGCTCCAACGGCATAGTCGTTGGCGTCACACATCAGGATGAAAGGCTCGCTCCAATCTAGAGAAGTAAGCACTGGAGCAGTCACGAGGCCTGCTTTCAACTTCTTGAAGGCGTGCATGCAGTCCTCGTCGAAGATGAAAGAGACATCCTTCTCTAGTAGTTTACACAACGGCCACGAGATCTTTGAAAAGTCCTTGATGAACCTTCCGTAGAACCCTGCATGTCCAAGGAAATCTCTCACCACTTTGACATTCGTTGGCGGCGGCATCTTTTCTATTGCAGCTACTTTTGCTCGATCAACCTCTAGTCCTTCGGCTGATACTCGGTGTCCTAGCACAATCCCTTCTTGCACCATGAAGTGGCACTTCTCCCAGTTGAGGCAGAGGTTTGTCTCGGTGCATCTTTCCAGTATGGTAGCTAGATTATGCAAGCAAACATCAAATGAACTACCAAACACAGAAAAATCGTCCATAAATACCTCCATGACATCTTCGATCAGATCGTGGATGATTGCCATCATGCATCTCTGGAAAGTAGCCGGTGCATTGCACAGTCCGAATGGCATCCGTCGATAGGCGAAAACTCCATAAGGGCATGTGAATGTGGTCTTGTGTTGATCTTCCGGCGCCACAACTATCTGGTTGTACCCTGAATAACCATCAAGAAAACAATAGAAAGGGTAACCAGATAAACGATCAAGCATCTGATCAATGAAGGGAAGAGGAAAGTGATCCTTGCACGTAGCGGTATTCAATGCCCGATAATCTATGCAGAATCGCCAACCCGTAACAGGTCTTGTTGCCACTTCTTCTCCATCGTCATTCTTTACTATCTACATCCCTCCTTTCTTTGCTACAACTTGTGTAGGGCTCACCCATTTGCTATCCGAGATTGGGTAGATCATCCCATGGTCAAGAAGCTTGAGAACCTCCTTCTTCACAGCTTCTTGCATGATAGGGTTCAACCGCCGCTGTGCTTGTCTTTTTGGTGCAGCATTCTCCTCGAGAATGATCTTGTGCATGCAAAGCGAGGGGTTGATCCCTTTTATGTCTCCAATTGTCCATCCAATGGCGCTTTTGTACTGCCGTGGGACTCGTAGTAATTTCTCCAACTCCCCCTGTGTCAAGTAGGCAGAGACAATAACAGGGTAAGTATCATTTGGAACCAGAAAAGCTTACCTGAGATGTGTCGGGAGAGGTTTGAGTTCCAGATTTGGCGGATCGGAGTTAGACTTCGGCCTGCAGAAGGGAGCGTCGATTGACGCTGGCTGTCCGTCAATCGACGATGACTCTATAGCTGAAATCCCTTTTCCACGTCTCGCTATTTCTGTCGAAGAAAACTTCAGGGGTACTGCTGCTCGGGCATCGATCGACGCTGACCCACCGTCGATCGACGGGAGTCTGAAGTTGCCATCGATCGATGATCATTCACCGTCGATCGACGGTGACTTGCTGTCTCAACGTTTCGGGCGAGATCAGCCCGGCAGTGGTTCTCTTTTGGTCTCCTTCTCTCGAGTTACTTCCTCCAACACATCCAGTTCCATCACTAGATCCATGATCTCTCCTTCTGCTTCCTCCAGATTTGACGACGAGAAGAGTGAGTGTTGTAGGCAGTTCTCCAGAAAATCCGGCTCACCTTTGAGAGAGACGAATGGAGAGGAGAACACCGGGCTGAAACAGTCGATCATATGGCATTCCTCCTGGTAGCTACCATCGTTGTGCTTCTGCATCGCCTTATATATAGAGAAAGTTACTGACTCATTGTTGACTCTGAATGTCAGTTTGCCGTCTTGAATATCAATCAGAGCCCCACCAGTTTTTAGGAACGGTCTTCCCAGAATCAAAGGGATGTTCCGATCTTCTTCCATGTCAAGCACCACGAAGTCGGCGGGAATTATGAAATCTTTCACTTTTACAAGCACATCTTCCACTATACCTCTTGGATAGGACACCGATTGGTCGGCCATCTGTAAGGTTATGGTTGTCGGCTTGATATTCCCGATTTCCAATCTCTTGAAAATTGACAGTGGCATCAAGTTGATTGAAGCGCCAGAGTCACAGAAAACTTTTCCGAAGGTCTCTCCACCGATGACACAAGAAATCGTGAATGAACCTGGATCCTCTCGTTTGACTAGCATCTTTTTCTGTATGATGGCGCTGCATTCTTCAAAGAGATTTACCGTCTCGTGTTCCATGAAGGGTCGCTTCTGAGAGACCATGTCTTTCAGAAACTTGATGTATCCCGGCATCTCTTGGAGTGCTTCAACCAGAGGAATGTTGATATGTACTTTCTTCATGTTTTCCAGGAAGCGTGCATACCTTTCGTTCATCTTGGTTTTGGCAAACCGCTACGGATACGGCAAAGGCGCTTTTTTGGAGGCAGAGCTGGAGCAGGCGTCGATCGATGCTGGTTGTGCTCGTCGATCGATGGCCCTTCTTTGTTGGCATCGATCGACGATTGCTCACCGTCGATCGAAGGTGACTCGTCGTTGGCAGCCTCGTCGGCCTGTTCGACGTCTTCGTTCTCCTTCAATTCAGCCCTTGCTTTCTGTGGCCCTTCATAGGATTTCCCCCCTCTCAGAGTAATAGCATTCACTTGATTTCTCTGATTCTGATTCTTGGGGTTAACCTATGTATTGCTTGGAAGTTGCCCCGATTTATGTTGTGCTCCGAGAGCATCAGCGATCTGGCTGACTTGAGTCTCTATTATCTGGACGTGCTTTTGCATCTGTTCTATCTTGGTATTCACACCAGAGATCTCATGCTCCAGTTTACTCACCTTGCTAGTGGATCCTTCCATGAATTTGGCCAAAATCTCCTCGAGATTTGGCTTCTTCTTGTCGACCACTACCCCGTCTTGTACGGCAAATCCAGGAGGTGGTTGTTCAGCAGCTTGAGGATTCACATAGGAGAACCCAGGGTGGTTCCTAGCGTGATTGTGGTTGTAGTGCTGGTTTTGCTGCTGGTAACCTCCACGGTAGTTATTGTTCTGGTAACTGATAAGCTCGTTTTTCTACTCACTTATCGCATTGTTTTTCTTTTCTTTTATGCATTTTAGTACGTTTTCTTGAATAAACTGAGCATGAGTGTATATTAGAGGGTGTTACGCTTGCCATGATAAGATTTCGCAGGTTTTAGGCCAAATCCAATGGAGAACCTGTACCGAAAGCAGCAGATGTTCAAAGAAACAGTCACTACTTCTTCCACCGTTTTAATCTGAGCTTATGGAGCATGTCATTTGAAATATCTTTGATTTATCTTTCCAACGCAACTGGAATCGGATCAATCGGAGTTTGGACGCGAAAGTTATGGCCAAAACCGTGAGACTGCGCAGAAGGGTCGGAAGTGGCGGAAACGTCTCTGTTTCGACCGAAATGAAGCTATCTCGGCCGGGCCGAATTCTCCATCTCGACCGTGGCAAGGGCCATCTCGGCCGAGACAGACTTGTTTGGCGAGATTTGGCGAGATTTTCACATATTTTGGGCGAGAATTGCTTAGGGAACAAGATATACATCAATTTGGAAGCAATAAATCATACCTTTTGAGGATATGCATCCAAGGCCTCAACCCTACTACTATATAAACTCTTCAATAGCTCAGAATTATAGGCCCCTTTCTAGTTTTGAAACCTTCTTTTAGTTTTTATCTTCTTCCCCCTTTACAGTTTTTACACCTTTATTTTTCTGTTTTCTTTAGAATTCCTCTTTACTTTTATTTGTTGAACCTTTACTTTTTAATGCAATCTTTATTTTTCCCTGCAATGTTTATCTTTAATATGTTAGGCTAGAACCCTAAATAGGTTCTAGGGTTTCTCCATCCGTGATGCTTGTTTAGATTTATTTATTCAAACCCTTTTATTGGTTTAAACTCTTTGATTTTATTTCAAATCTATTTTCAATTGAAGGATCGAGAGATGAAAATTGGAATATGTTTTAGTTATTGATTGAAGGACCGAAAGGTGAAAATCAATAATAGGAAGTGAGAGTTTAATACTTTTGATTATCTGTCCGACCAAGAAGATTTCAATTGTAGGAAAATCTAGATCTTTATGAAATTGATTAATTGGTGTATTTTGAGACCGAGAGGAGATAGATCACTAATTAGTAATTTAGGTTTTAATTGCCCGACCAAGGAATTAATTCCACATTAATAGATTTTCCACCAGAATTGTGTTTCATGGGTTTGAATATTTAATTCTTGCAAGTTGATCAGATTGGTAGATTTCCCTAGAATCTGTGCTTTCTAATATTTGAATTCCATCCTTTTATTTACTTGTTTTGAAAAACCCAAAACCTTTTGAATTGATTTGCCCAAACAAAAGATCTGAAAACCATATCCAGTACATGATTCTCCATCGTTGCACTATCATTGTGGGATCGACCAACCCCTGGGTTGTCTTATAAATTTATTTGCCCTTTGCTATAATTTGTATGCAGATTTAGCATCGATTAGTAACCACCCCTCTGAACAAAATTCACACCAGCTTGTTCTCCTTCAGGGGGAGGCTGTACAGGCTCCACTACAACTACTGCCTTTTCTTGCTTCAAGGAAGCGAACTCCTCTTGAAGCTTCTTGACTTCAGCAACCAAGTCAGGCTCTTCTGCAGCTTTCTTTTCCACTACTTTTTCGATGGCTTTGACGGGTCTATGTCTGCTTGAGGACCAGCGTTGATTGTTGTTGGCCATCTTTTGGAAGAACTCCATGGCCTTCTTTCCGCTCTTTGTCATGATGGTATCCCCCAGTGTGGTGTCTACCAACTCAACAGTCCTTTCATTCAAGCCTTCATAGAACGCCTCAGCTTGTTCACCTGGGGGTAGACCATGTCCGGGACAGGCTCTGAGTAGTTCTTTGTAGCGTTCCCATGCTTCATAGAAACTCTCATCCGGTCTTTGAGCAAACCGAATGATTTCCTTCCTTCTTTGTCTGATGATGTTTGGAGAGAAGAAGTTCTCGAGGAACTCATTCCGTAGTTCGCTCCACGTACTGATCTTCCCCTTGTCCAGTGCAGTAAACCAAGACTGTGCCTTATCCCGCAGTGAGAATGCGAATAGATGCATTCGGATGGCACTTTTGCTGACCCCTCCAATCTTGACGGTATTGCAGAGCATCAGAAATTTGTCTAGGTGGGCATATGGATCCTCAGTAGCCCTTCCGCCGAACTGGTTCTGTTGAACCATCTGAACTAGTCCAGTCTTCAACTCGAAATTATTTGCATTAATTCTGATTCTGAAGTCAGATTCTTTGAACTGAGGTCGATACCTCTTCTGCATGGCTTCTTCGTCTTCCTCTTCATCATCCGAGTCATTAGGAGGATCCTGGTCCTCGTCATCTTCATCCTCAGGTTGATCCTCAAATAGTGGATTCCTACGACCGAACCGAGGGTTTCTATTGTTTCTTCCCCTGTCTCGGTCTAGGATCAATTGTTGCATCTGTTCCCTCATGGCTTGGATTTCTTGGACCAGAGCAGTCTGCTCTTCCAAGGTTAGTCCTGGTGGTGGTGGTGGCTGTACAATCGGCTGTTGTGGTATGTCATTAGGTTGCGGTACTTCATCTGCCATTGCCTGATTACTTGAGCCTTCTTGGGCGCGCTTATTCCTGCGGATTTTTCTGCACGTGGCTTCAATGTCCGGATAGTAATAAAGCGGATCCTTCGCTCGGGCTCTTGTACTCATGCACTACCTGTACAGTAAAGTAGTTTGTGAGATGGCACTGCGGATTAACCAAAACCAACAAAACAAAATAAAATTGAAAACTATAAAACAATGAAGGCGTCGATCGACGCTGATGTGGGCGTCGATCGACTGCCCTTCGTACTGAAAAAAGAAAGAAAAGGAAAAACGATTGTTTATAAGATGTTACAGCCTAAATCAGTAATCTAATCACAAAGTTAATAGTAGGACAATTCTGTCCTTTCCCCGGCAACGGCACCAAAATTTGATCGCGTATATTTATAACCCACGACTTAGCAAAGCTAATAATATAGCGGCAAATTAAATTATCGATCCCACGAGGAAAGGAACAACCAAAAATCCTAAGTACTAACTTAAGGGTTCTTAAAGTACTGGATAGGTAAAATTGAAAATAAAGGATTTTGAAATTTAGTTACCTCAAGAAAACAATTTTGAAAACAAACTTACTTTGAAAAACCTAAAGGATAAGAAGTACAGATTCTAGGCTTTTCTCCCTATCAAGTATGACATGCATAAACAAATTGATTATTTTCCAATTTTTAATTCCTCTACACAGTGAAACATCAGAAAGCTATTATGAACTTCTTTGTTGGACAATTCATAAAGTGGATTAATTAATTATCTATCTCCTGTCGGTCTCGAGATTAATTAACTAACTCCTAAAGTTATACAGATTTATTCCTACAATCTATTCCCTTCAGTTACGACAAGAAATCAGATTATATTGTGAAAATCTCTTTAGATTGAAAACTATTACGATTACGTCTCTAATTTCCAACTAGTAATCCTAAGTTAGTAGCCAACATACTCAAGATTAAGAATAAAACCAGATTTCACAAACTGTGAGGGAAAGGAAAAATAACTTCAATTAATCAAAACATGCATACATTGATAGTTTGAAAACCTAGAATCTGAGAAGACAATTAGTTACAAATAATTCTAATCTTAATCATCATAGACAATGAACAAGAAAAGAAAAGATGAAAAGGAAAGTTGAATCTTCCCAAAGATTCAATCTCAAACCCAATGATCTTCTTCTTCTTCTTCCTTGTGATGTTTCTCTCAATTTAACTCTCTTCTCTCTTGCTCTCTCTCTCTTTTGCTCTCTTGCTCTTGAATTCCTCTCTCTTTTTTGAATTCTTCAGCCTTTTTATAGATGTTGTGGATGAATTCTACCATACCTAGGAGTTAGATAAGTGTTTATCTTCAGAAAACAGAAAAGATATGGTCTGCCCCGCGACACTCCGCCGATCGACGGTCAATCCTTTATCGATCGACGGGAAGGACAAAGCAGCGTCGATCGATGGCCGGTTGGCGTCGATCGACGGTGGTTCTGCTTTAGTACTCCTGCGTCGATCTCTTCGAGTTCTTTCATCGATCTTCTCTGAAGCTGCGGCGAACAAGTTTCCAAAATCCTCCGATTTTTATCCAAAAACCTGCATGATTCATCAAACAGACCATAAAAAGCACAAAAGCCAATGTATGCTCAAAAAGACACTAAAAACGATTCAAACATCACCAAAATAGACAAAGAAACAATAGATAAGTTGGTAAAAATATCAACTTATCAACCATGCAGCGAGGGAAGCGGCCAAAACAGCCACGACGCACGCAGGCGCAGCCCAGCCACGCACGGCGAAACCCTAGGGTTGCAGCCGCACGCCGCCGCCACCCACGTCGCCACAGACACCGCCCACTGCTCGCCTCCGTCTGCTGCACAGCCCCGATGGCCGGCCGCCGCCTGCGGCCTAGCTGAACGTGCACGCGCGGAGAAGCTCGGCCCAGCCGCGCACAGCCAAACCCTAGGGTTTGCCATGCGCCGCCGTTCTCCGCCATGCGCCGCCGCCGTCGATCCCCACTATGTTGTGTTCTTCGTTCTTCAATTCTCGTCCATCTCTCCGGATCCAATTTTACAGATTTGAAATAAAAAATACAGAGTAGATCTAAATTTATATACTGAAAGCATTATGATTGGTATATTATGTACAAGGTCGATTGGTTAATATACTGGGAATCATAAATGTTGTATGTTCATCTCCTGTCTGAATTAACAAACATGTGTCGCAAACACAATTATCCTCTTATCTCGTCGATAGGGAGATCATACAGTGTGTAGAAGATCACGGAATATCGTATGGATCGTTTGACCTAGCGAGATATAAACAGTTATCACAGCTGAGACAGTTCCAGGATAAACTGTCGGTGTAGGCTGCAGCATACGCAGTAATAAGCATCTTATTTTGGATGGCTTGGTATGCTGGTGTGGGGCACACATTGATAAGGACCTAAGTCGAGATCGATTCTTTTATCTGACATTAAAAGAATCTAGATCTCTATGGCTTGACGAGACCCTAAGCCTAAATGAAGGTACAGAAGTATGTGCAGATTGTGTATTACTTTGAGTTGCAGTGAAAGGCTCTAGTTGAGCTTGTATATCTGTATCTTGGGTAATAACAGTTTGTATATGACTGTCTGGTACTGGAACTAGGTAACCACATCCAGTATAGGATGGTGACATTCCCTGAACAGCTCAAAAGGTTCGTTATGCTAAGTCCTGCAGGCTGATTAAGTTCAAGCATAAGTGAAAAGGTTTGAGTGGATTGATTCAAGAATATAAGATGTTAATTAATTAAATAGCTTGTCAGAGCTTAAATTAATTAACGAATGTTTGTAACCTTAAATGTGGGGATATACCGAGCCCATGCAACCCGTACCTCAAAACGTGGTAGCAAATAGGTAGTACAGTATTGATTCTCTGGTGGAATGAATCAATATTAATTAATTAATTATATTCTGGGCTGAATATGGGAATTAATTAATTGATAGGTCTTATTTGCAATTTGCATTTTGGTCCCTGGTCTGGCCCATGAAACTCAAGCCCAATAGGAGTCCAGTAATTTCCTATAAATAGGCCTCAGTTCCTCAGATCTCAACACACCACAAGATCACAAGTTGCACACAGCAAACAGTTCTGGGAGCTGTGGTGATCGACTAAGATCTGAGAACGAGGAGGAAATTCTGCTTCTCAACCGGGCAAGGGATCTGATAGAGAATCTTCACCAGATTTTTAGATCGAGTTGGGATACAAATCAGAAGATCAAATCAAAATTAAATCTTTGTGTGTGGGAAAGATCAAAGGGCATCTCCGCGCACGCGTTCTTCAGAGTTCATCAATCCAGGTATTCCGCATAAACCTTCTTATGCATAATAATATAGGAGCATGCTAGGATTGTTCATAGGCATAGCAATTTATTTTTGATATTCCAATTAACGATCCTTGGCAAACGGACTTCGTGATTCAGTTCACGAATCCCTTCAATTGGTATCAGAGCCAGGTTAATTAATTGGCTCTATCGGAAAAATAATATTGCCTATGATTATGCATGATGATTTTTATTGATTGCATGCAATGGATGGTTTTTGGATTGATTGTAAGTTTTTCGTCCTCGTGGTTCTCGGGTTAATCCGCCCTTTTATATCGATTCGTTTTTCACCCACGAGATAAATCCGTGGTTAGATTTAGATTTTTTTTAAATTGTAATTAGGATTATTCAATGTAATCTTTTATTTAAAAATTAAATCTGTAAAACAGAAAACAAAGAACGCGAAGAACACGAAGAACGAAGAACACGAAGAACGAATGGCCGCACGAAGACGCATGACAGCGCGGCACGGCAGCATGGCTGTGCAACGCGGTCACGCACGGCGGGGCATGGCAGGCCGGCACGCGGCAGGGCACGGCGGTGGCGCGGCCGCGCGGAAACCTTAGGGTTTCAGCGCGCGCACGCAGGCCAGGCGCCGCACTGCCACAGCCGGCAGGGCCGCGGCCCCAGGCGCGGCCGACGGCGCGAGGAGGCACGGCAGGCGGCCGGCCGGGACGGCGGCGCGATGGCTGGGAGCGCCGGTGGCGCGCGTGACGCTGCAAGCCCTAGGGCTCGCGCGCGCGCCTAGGACCTGCGCGACCCTTCGCGTGCTCGCCGGCGGCTGGCGCAGGTCCTCCCTTGATCGACGTTGGCGCGGGGCATGGTGGTGCGGCGGTGGCTCGGAGGCTAGGCGATGCAGGCTGGATCGGCGATGGGGCTAGGGTGCGCGGGCCGGACATGTGAAAACCCTAGGTTTTTGCGTGGTTCGCGCGAGCTTCCGATTTCGATCTTGCGCGATTCCGGTGAGTCACGGAAGCCGACGGTGGAGAAGAAGAGTCAACGGTGGTTCGGGCAAATGTCAGGGCAAGCCGGGGCGGCGCCATGCGAAACGGGCAATGGCCGGAGGAGGCGGATCGCGGGCTACAACCATGCACGTACGTGCATGGCTGTTGCACGACTCCGAGAGCCCTCATGGCGGCGGCGAGTCGCCAGCGGCGGTGGTTTGCCGGTGGTGGCTCGTCGGGCCAAGTTCTCGTGGACTATTGGGCTTGCAATGTGTGCCTAGGTCCGCAATTCGGTTAACTGGCCCAGTTGTCCAATTTTCCGATAAATCAAATCTTGGAGGCCCAAATTCGGAAAATTAATTCAGATCTCAGTCCAAGTAGTGGGAGCCCAGTCGAAGATCTGTATTATTAATTCCAACTTGTAATTGTTAGAATTAATTTTTATTTCGTATCATGGGGCCAAGAGGACATTTTTTATTTGCTTTATTATTTGTCTTCGCTTGATATACGTGTTTAATTTAATTGTGCAGCATACAAGCATGTTGTAGATAATAGGAGCACGTTTACTGCTTTTATTTATAGCTTTAAAGCATGCTATGTGATTTATTTTATGTAATTAATTATAACTATAAATTCGGGGTTCATGCCTTGCATGATAGAATTTTAGCAATGTTATAATTATGGCTACATAAAATAATCTGTGCAATTGAACCTTATGAACTAAAAATTACTAAGCTCATAATTTAGTAAGACATCCACAAAGCGATCCTTTATTGGAAGTGGGTAATTTATTAGGTAAACGTCTACACGTGTAGCTTACTTAATTTATTATTCATAAGTTCTAATAGATAGGATTTCTTAAAACAAACATTTATTTCATGTGAGAAGTGGGAGTTCATGCGTAAACGTCTACATGTGTAGCTTGCGTATTGAATTTTCATAAGTTCTCTAGGGATTGAATTAAATGAGACAACCCTATTATAGGGATCGGGTGTGTTCTAATAGATCCTTATATGGGAGGGTTGGCTTTGGTGGTAAGCTAGCTTAGATGTTATCCAAAGTATAACTCATTTGTGATGTCCCTGCTCAGTAGGATAATATGGTCTTAAGTTAGTCTCCAATTATTAATTCCATTTGTCTAAGGAACCCGGGCATGGATTGGAATTAAAGGACTGGAATTGAAAGATGCAGTCTGGTTAAGTGTTTTGTTGTAAACGTCCACATGTGTGGCTTGCAATAGTAATACTTAGGCAAATTGGAGGAAACATTAATATTGCTTTATCATAAGGTTTCAATATTTAATTGTTTCAATAGTTTGCGACTATGTTTTAATTTCTGTTTCTTAATTTATTGTTTTCAGACATGTCTTTACCGAATGTAATCAATATCTTAGCACAAAACAAATTAACTGGTCTCAATTTCCAAGAATGGAAACGCAACTTGGATTACATCATTGTCGCAGAGGAGCACAAGTTTGTCCTTGATAAGCCTCGTCCGGGTGATCTCACTAATGCATCAACTGATGAGGAAAGGAGCTACTATAATAAGTGGCTCAAGTCAAGCAATATAGTGAAATGCTATATGATGACTACTATGTCCAAGGTACTTGCACAGCAGCATCATTCATATGATAATGCTAGTGACATAATGGATAGCCTCACAGCGACCTATGGTGAGTCAGACCGAGCAGTCAGATTCAATCTCATGAGGGAAATCGTGGGAAAGAAAATGGCAGAAGGTAGCTCGGTCAGAGAGCACGTGGTCGGCATGACTCACCTCATGGATGAGCTCACGCTGCACGGAGGTGGTATCGATGCGGAAGCGCAGGTTGATATCATCCTCAACTCTCTGCCAAAGTCCTATGAGAACTTTAGACTGAATGCTGTCATGAACAAGAAAGAGTACACTCTTAACGAGCTACTCAATGACTTGATGGCAGCGGAATCAGTTATGCAGCCAAAAAAAGTTCCTTTGGCTACTTCTAGCAATCGTCCTGTTGTGCTGGTTGGCAAGAGGCGCAAAGGAACGTTTAAGAAGAAAGCCAAAGGTACAACTTTTGGTAGAAAGTCAAAAAGGACACCGGGCGTGCCTGCTAAAAGGGACAAGTGTATCAGATGTGGCAAGGCTGGTCACTGGAAGAAAGATTGTCAAGTCAGGAAGACTGGACAAGGTGCGTCATGTGCATTTATAACGGAAACATGCTTAGCATCGGTTTCTACCCATTCTTGGGTAGTGGATACTGGAGCTACTGACCATGCTTGTTATACTTTGCAGGGGTTCAGGCCGACAAGGCAGCTGAAGCATGACGAGATTACCATCTCAATGGGCAGCGGAGAGCGAGTCTCAGCAGTAGCCATTGGAGATTTTACTTTATGCTTTGATAACAATGTTTTGATTTTGAGAGATGTTTTATATGTGCTGGTTTTTCGGCGGAACTTAATTTCAGTTTCCAAGTTATTTTGTGATGGATATTCAGTTATTTTTGATAGTGGAGTTTCTATCATTGGTAATAACGGTGTTATCTGTTATGGCAAACTGTTTGACTCTCTCTATATCATTGATTGTATGCAAAAATCTTCCGTGAATGTTGCAAACTCATCCAATAATAATAATCATTTAAAGAGAAAGTTTTCTTCCGATGAGGATCAAACATATCTCTGGCACTTGAGACTAGGTCACATCAATCTAAAGAGGATTAAAAGATTAGCATGCGATGGGCTCTTGGATTCTTTCCAAGTGGTACCGCATCAAATCTGTGAGTCTTGTATAGAAGGAAAGATGACGACCAGGCCTTTTAAGGCAAGTCAGTCTCGAGCAGAGAATGTGTTGGAATTGATCCACTCTGACTTATGTGGACCAACGTCCACGCAAGCTCATGGAGGTTATGAGTATTTTGCCACATTCATTGACGATTACTCAAGATTCGGATATGTCTATTTGCTTCGCCATAAGTCTGAATGCTTTGAGAAATTCGAAGAATTTAGGACTGAGGTAGAAAATAAGCTAGGTAAGACTATCAAGACACTACGATCAGATCGTGGTGGTGAATACCTCAGTAACGAGTTCTTGCAGTACTTGTCAGACAACGGGATTACATCCCAGTGGACTGCATCAGGAACCCCTCAACAAAATGGTGTAGTGGAAAGAAGAAATAGAACTCTCTTGAAAATGGTCAGGTCAATGATGAGTTATGCAAGCTTGTCGATTTCATTTTGGGGATATGCCTTGGAGACAGCGGCCTATTTGCTTAACCTAGTACCTTCTAAATCAGTTCCTAAAACACCTCTGGAACTCTGGTATGGGCAAAAGCCAAGTTTGAACATAGTGAGGGTTTGGGGTTGTCCAGCATATGTGCTGACAAAGGAACCTGATAAGTTAGAAAGTAGGTGTAAGCTGATGTTGTTTGTAGGATATCCCAGGCAAACGAAAGGTAGTTACTTCTATTATCCTGAGAATCAGAAAGTCGTTGTCAGTACCAACGCGAGATTCTTGGAGGACGAATATGTAAGAAACCACAGATCCAAGAGTGAAATTGTCCTCCACGAGCTTGAGGACAAAGATGCAATTCCATCAGGAAAGCCCAGTGTAATGGTAAATCCACCTACAACAGATGAGGCTATACCAACACTGCCACTAATGCAAGGTATGGGACCAACGCGTACTGTGCCAACAACTGACACGGTTCAGATGCCTCGTCGCAGTGGGAGGGTTGTCCGCCAACCCAAAAGGTACATGTTCATTGGAGAGTATTCTGACTTGATCCCAGAAAACGGACTGGATGATACCAATCCCTGGACATATGATGAGGCGGTATCTGATAAGGATGCAGACAAATGGCTGATCGCCATGGATTCTGAAATAGAATCCATTACGGCTATGGATGTATACCAGAAAACTGATTTGCCAGATGGCTGTCGAGCCATAGGGTGCAAATGGGTATACAAAAGAAAGAAAGGAGCGAATGGTGAAATTACAGCTTTCAAAGCAAGGCTGGTGGCGAAGGGTTATAGTCAGAAAGAAAGTGTAGACTATGACGAGACCTTCTCACCGGTAGCCATGCTTAAGTCCATTCGTATACTCCTAGCCATAGCAGCACATAAGGACCTAGAAATCTGGCAGATGGATGTCAAAACCGCATTTCTAAACGGGTACCTTGAAGAAGGTAGGGACATCTATATGCAACAGCCAGAAGGTTATGTGCAGAAGGGCGAAGAACATTTGGTCTGGAAGCTAAAGAAGTCGTTGTATGGACTTAAACAAGCTTCACGGTCATGGAATCTGTGTTTTGATGAAGTTATTAAATCCTATGGATTTTCACAATGCTCAAACGAGAGTTGCGTATACCGTCTATGTGTCAGCGGAAGCGTGGTGTTCCTTGCACTTTATGTAGATGATATTCTCCTATTTGGCGACAATGTGGAAGTATTGTCGGGCATAAAGGGGTGGTTATCCGAGCAGTTTCTTATGAAGGACCTTGGGGAGGCAGGATACATCCTAGGGGTAAAAGTATTGCGGAAGCGCAATAAGAGGATGCTGACCTTGTCTCATGGATTATATGTGGATACTGTGATTGCCCGTTTCAGCATGCAAACTGCCAAGAAAGGTTTGTTACCCTTCATACTTGGCATATATCTTTCCAAGGATCAGTGTCCGGTGACACAAAGGGAGAAAGATGAAATGAGGAACGTGCTGTATGCATCGGCCGTGGGGAGCCTCATGTATGCAATGCTATGTACGAGGCCAGATATCTGATTTGCTGTAGGCATGGTAGCGAGATACCAGTCTAACCCTGGACAGGCCCATTGGACCGCGGTAAAGCACATACTCATATACCTGAAAAGGACTAGAGACTATTGTCTCGTCTATCAGTGTGAGGAGTTGTGCCCTGTGGGTAATACTGATTCGGATTTCCAGGCAGACCGAGAAGAAAAGAAGTCCACCTCTGGCTATGTGTTTACATTGGGAGGTGGGGCCATATCATGGAGGAGTGCAAAGCAGAAGTCATTGCGGACTCCACCATGGAAGCAGAGTATGTGGCAGCTTCTGAAGCTTCGAAAGAAGTGGTATGGTTTCAAAACTTCCTTCTGGAGTTGGACGTGATTCCTAAGCTGCCCAAGTCAATCACGATATACTGTGATAATTCGGGAGCCGTGGCTAATTCAAAGGAACCACGAACTCACAGAGCAACAAAACATATTGAAAGGAAGTACCATATTATACGAGAAATCGTAGCAAGGGGTGATGTGTTAGTAGAGAAGATTGATACAAGAAATAATCTAGCGGATCCATTCACAAAGGCTCTGCCTCAGAAGGTCTACGAGATGCATGTACGTAACCTTGGGCTGAGGGCAAACCTATCCCCGTAGAATGTTTGATGTAATAGCTAGATTAGTTCAGACGCGTTATACTCAGGAAAGCACCTGTATAATGCTTTGAGTATATGTGGGAGATTGATGGATTTATATACTGAAAGCAATATGATTGGTATATTATGTACAAGGTCGATTGGTTAATATATTGGGAATCATAAATGTTGTATGTTCATCTCCTGTCTGAATTAACAAACATGTGTCGCAAACACAATTATCCTCTTATCTCGTCGATAGGGAGATCATACGGTGTGTAGAAGATCATGGAAGATCGTATGGATCGTTTGACCCAGCGAGATATAAACAGTTATCACAGCTGAGACAGTTCCAGGATAAACTGTCGGTGTAGGCTGCAGTATACGCAGTAATAAGCATCTTATCTTGGATGGCTTGGTATGCTGGTGTGGGGCACACATTGTGAAGTATGTGCAGATTGTGTATTACTTTGAGTTGCAGTGAAAGGCTCTAGTTGAGCTTGTATATCTGTATCTTGGGTAATAACAGTTTGTATATGACTGTCTGGTACTGGAACTAGGTAACCACATCCAGTATAGGATGGTGACATTCCCTGAACAACTCAAAAGGTTCGTTATGCTAAGTTCTGCAGGCTGATTAAGTTCAAGCATAAGTGAAAAGGTTTGAGTGGATTGATTCAGGAATATAAGATGTTAATTAGTTAAATAACTTGTCAGAGCTTAAATTAATTAACGAATGTCTGTATCCTTAAATGTGGGGATATACCGAGCCCATGCAACCCGTACCTCAAAACGTGGTAGCAAATAGGTAGGACAGTATTGATTCTCTGGTGGAATGAATCAATATTAATTAATTAATTATATTATGGGTTGAATATGGGAATTAATTAATTGATAGGCCTTATTTGCTATTTGCATTTTGGTCCCTGGACTGGCCCATAAAACTCAAGCCCAATAGGAGTCCAGTAATTTCCTATAAATAGGCCTCAATTCCTCAGATCTCAACACACCACAAGATCATAAGTTGCACACAGCAAACCAGTTCTGGGAGCTGTGGTGATCGACTAAGATCTGAGAACGAGGAGGAAATTCTGCTTCTCAACCGGGCAAGGGATCTGATAGAGAATCTTCACCAAATTTTCAGATCGAGTTGGGATACAGATCAGAAGATCAAATCAGAATTAAATCTTTGTGCGTGGGAAAGATCAAAGGGCATCTCCGCGCACGCGTTCTTCAGAGTTCATCAATCTAGGTATTCCGCATAAACCTTCTTATGCATAATAATATAGGAGCATGCTAGGATTTTTCATAGGCATAGCAATTTATTTTTGATATTCCAATTAACGATCCTTGGCAAACGGACTTCGTGATTCAGTTCACGAATCCCTTCAACATAAAGTAGCTAGGATAAGCCCACTTATGAACCGATGTGCCGCAGCTTAAACCAACAGCCTATCTAGGGACTGTTTCAGCTGTGATACTGTTTATATCTTGCTAGGTCAAACGAACCATATGATCCTCTGTGATCTCCTACACACCATATGGTCATCCCTATCTACGAGATAAAAGGATATTATAGTTCGTTATATGTTCACATTTATCAGATAGCGAGAATTGTTTATGTAACACATAAATGAAGGCCAGTATACAAACACTTAATCATTTATACTTTCTGTATACAATCCCAACACTACTGACACGGCTCGAATGCCTTGTCGCAGTGGGAGGGTTGTCCACCAACCCGAAAGGTATATGTTCGTGGGAGAGTCCTCTAACTTGATCCCGGAAAGCTGACTAGATGATACCAATCCCTGGACGTATGACGAGGCGGTATCTGATAAAGATGCATACAAATAGCTAATCGCCATGGATTCGAAAATAGAATCCATTACGGCTATGGATGTATACCAGAAAACTGATTTGGCCCATGGCTATCAAGCCATAGGGTGCAAATGGGTATACAAAAGAAAGAAAGGAGTGAATGGAGAAATTACAGCTTTCAAAGCAAGGCTGGTGACGAAGGGTTATAGTCAGAAAGAAGGTGTAGACTTTGACGAGACCTTCTCACCGGTAGCCATGCTTAAGTCCATTCGAATACTCCTAGCCATAGCAGCACATAACGACCTAGAGATCTGGCAGATGGATGTCAAAACTGCATTTCTAAACGGGTACCTTGAAGAAGGTAGGGACATCTATATGCAACAGCCAGAAGGTTATGTGCAAAAGGGCGAAGAACATTTGGTCTGGAAGCATAACTAGTCGTTGTATGGACTTAAACAAGCTTCACGGTCATGGAATCTACGTTTTGATGAAGTGATTAAATCCTATGGATTTTCAAAATGTTCAAACGAGAGTTGCGTGTACCGTCTATGTGTCAGCGGAAGCGTGGTGTTCCTTGCACTTTATGTAGATGATATTCTCCTATTTAGCGACAATGTGGAAGTATTGTCGGGCATAAAGGGGTGCTTATCGGAACAGTTTCATATGAAGGACCTTGGGGAGGCAGGATACATCCTAGGGGTAAAAGTATTGCGGGAGCGCAATAAGAGGATGATGACCTTGTCTCAAGGGTCAGCATGCAAAACTGCCAAGAAAGGTTTGTTACCCTTCATACATGGTATACAACTTTCCAAGGATCGGTGTCCGGTGACACAAAAGGAGAAAGATGAGATGAGCAACGTGTCGTATGCATCGACCGTGGGGAGCCTCATGTATGCAATGCTATGTACAAGACCAGATATCTGCTTTGTTGTAGGCATGGCAGCAAGATATCAGTCTAACCCTAGACAGGCGCATTGGACTGCGGTAAAGCACATACTCAAATACTTGAAAAGGACTAGAGACTACTGTCTCATCTATCAGTTAAGGAGTTGTGTCTTGGGGTTATACGGATTCAGATTTCCAGGCAGACCGAGACGAAAAGAAGTCCACCTCTGGCTATGTGTTTACATTGGGAGGTAGGGCCATATCATGGAGGAGTGCAAAGCAAAAATGCATTGCTGACTCCACCATGGAAGCAGAATATGTGGCAGCTTCTGAAGCTTCGAAAGAAGCAGTATGGTTTCGAAACATACTTCTGGAGTTGGACGTGATTCCTAAGCTGCCCAAGACTATCACGGTATATTTGATATGTGGGTAAAATGACCTATATTTCGATGTGTGAGCGTGCATGTTTGCATTCATTTTACCCTCATATCATATGTTTTTGTTGTTTTTTTGTCGTGTTTTTGTGTTTTTGTGTTTTGAATGTTGTAGGACGAGATTTGAGCATATTATAGCATTTTTGGTGGAGTTTTGAAGGTAAATCGCCGAGTTTGGAGTCCAAGGAGGTTAGGCTAGCCCGAGCGGAGCAAAAGGAAGGATTTCGGAGTTTGGAAGAGCCGCCCGGCCGAGCGAAGCAGGCTCGGCCAAGCCAAGCCGGACAGAGGGCTCGCTCGGCCGAGCTCTACAGGCTCGACCGAGCCCTACCAACAGAGAGCGGGCTCGGTCGAGCGGTTCTGGCTCAGTCGAGCCAGACCGGGATTTCAAGGATTCTGGCGATTTTTCTCCTTGCTAAGGCGAGCCATTTGTGGCTCGGGTGATCCGAGGCCCTGGGAGCTCGTCTATAAAAGGGAGATTTTTGCATTTTCAAAGAACTTTTGGTCAGATTTTTAATAACCGTCACGAGAGTTCTCTCTAGATTCATCTCCAAACCATTCCCCATCCATATTCAAGTAGATTCAAGCTTAAATTCTTCCAATTTGGTGAGGATCTAGAAGGAAGGAAGGTAGATCAAGTCCAAGGAAGGCAACCAAAGGAGATCATACTTAGACCTTGATATTTTGTAATGGATTCTCTCATTTCTCTTATTGATTTGTACTCAATTCAAGGTATGAAGAACTAATTTCAATTGTGAGTGTTGTAGAATGGATATTGTGATTAGTTGATATCAAATTTGGTTTTTTACTTTCCTTTGAGGGATTGCATTGCACTTGAGCCTATTCCTTATCTCTTAGGTGATACCGAGGTAGTGCAAAAGAAAGGTTGTAATATGGTCAAAGGAAAAAGCAAGATGGAGGAAAGATTGGAAGCAATGACTCCGAAGATTGAAATGGTGGAAAGTGAAGAAGAATTGAATTTGGGTGTTGAAGAAGAAAAGGAGATCGAATTAGAAAAGGTGGAAGAAAGGAATGATGAGCAAACCGGAAACGTCAATTTCTTTGATTATGTACGGAAGGGAGATATTGAAATGCCACTTCCGGAGGAAATTGAGCGAGTGTCGATGTTGGATGAACTTGTTGGAGTAGAGATGTTCTCGGATGATGAGTCACATGGTGTGAATAATTATGAACAAGAAAATAAGAACATAGCTACTAAGAAGGAGGATCCGGGGGGCTTTGTGATTGGATATGCAATTGGAGATGTTAATGTCGAAAAAGCCTTGTGTGACTCTGGAGCTAGTGTAAATGTGATGTCGTGGGACTTGTACAAAGAGTTGAAGATTGGAGAACTCAAACCTACTAGTCAAGTCTTGCAAGTGGTGAATCATACTTTAATTTGCCCACGGGGGATAGTTGAAGATGTTCATGTGGAAGTTTTGACATTTACATTTTCGGGGGATTTCCTTGTGGTGGACATGAAGAATAAGGATAGCATTCAACTGATTTTTGGAATACCATTTTTGCACACGGCAAATGCGTTATTCGACATGAAACAAGGTGAGCTCACTTTCCGATGTTGTGGAAAGGAAGTGGTGTTCTCTTTACCTCCGAAGAATGTGAATGAGAGTGAAGTGGAGAAAGCCAGGAAAAAGAAAAGAATGAAGGATGTGCTTGATCCGGGTTTAAATATCATGGGCAAGGAAAGTGAAGACAATGAGGATCCGGGGGATGAAGAGGAGCTGGAACAAACTCGAATGAAGAAGGTTCGTGTAGATACGGATCCACCTTGAAGTGCAAGAAGGAAGCTCTTCTTTCCGGAGGAGCATGTGATAATTGACCGAGGTATGAGTTCTGGATCAGCACCCTTTGACCACAATTGATTGCAAGGTAAGTTCTTCAAGCTATCGACGTTAAAAAAAGCGCTTGTTGGGAGGCAACCCAACGGATTTACAGCTTTTTTATCTTTTGAATAAATGTTGGTTAATTGTTTTTGGTAGTTTAATGTTGTGTGATTTTGTTGAAGGATTCTTAATTGTTTGTGGTTCTACAAGTTTGATTGGCATTGTGAATGAAGATAGGGAATGTCGGAGACAATGTGACCGGAATGATGTCTAAAAGAGGGTGAACGAAGTCGAGAACAGGGGGAGCTCGGCCGAGCGAAGCAAGCTCGGCCGAGCTGGATCGAAGCAGGGGGACAGAGCCCTCGCTCGGCTGAGCGAGGCAGGCTCGGCCGAGCCCAATCGTGCCAGCCCCGTTCACACGATAGACTCCTCGCTCGACCGAGCCATCTGCCGCTCGACCGAGCCGCGCACAATTTTATAAGATTGGTCGAGCAATTGCTAGACCCATTTGCATATCGGTCGAAATTTCTCTTCTAAAATTTTCTTCTATATCCTAGTGCATTGAATTGTTCTTATCTCACCTTTCAATTTTACTCATGGCTAGCAAACGGGCAAGAGGTGAATCATCGTCTTCCAATGGTCGTCCCAAGGGTTTTGATGATGAAGAATTCGTTAAATTCAAGAGTTTGGCAAAGCGACAAATTGTAGGCACCAAATATTTGTGCCGGGAGACGTTGAGTGCAATGAAATTAAAGGAAGATGTATGGAGTCTACTCAAAGGCATTGGGTGGAAGAAGTTGCTCAAGGAAAATTGGCCCGGATACATGGACTTGTCAAGGGAATTTTTGGCTTCAGTTATTGTCATTAAAGGTGCCGGGGGAATCCCATTATCTATGAAGTTCAAAATCCGAGGTAAAGAGCATTTCTTTCAACGTGCTCAAGTTGATGAGATTTATGGGTGTGATCCTGAGTCTATTTTTGTGCATGAGAATGTGAAATTGGGGGATTTTTGGGAAGAGATTTCCGGTATTCCGTCTAGCCAGAATTTTAATATTAAGAATTGTCGTGCCACTTCAATTAGGAATCCTGTCATTCGTTATATTCATAAATTTGTTGGTGGTTCAGTCTATGGGAGGTATGAGTCAAGCAATGTGATTACTTCTGAATTAAGTATGCTTTATGCTTTGATGCATGGGATCAAGTTTTCTTTGGGGGGCGATGTTAATGGATGCCTGGAGTCGGGCTGCTAATGTCCGTACTCCGTCTTTCTGTTGTGGAATGATTACTCCCATTTTTGAGAAAATTAATGTGGAGTTAACGGGTAGTTTTGTTCCTGCTGTGTTTTTGGATTCTAATTCTTTATTGGCTGGACGATTTGTGGTCCCTGGGCATCGGGGCATGATCTTTAATAAGTTTGGGAATCTTGCTATGACAATGCCACGGCCGGAGTGGACAATAGTGTCGGATCTGTCTGATAGATCCAACTGGTTGCTGGCTACCGATGAGCATAAAGATGTGGTTGGAGTATTGTCTACTGATGGATATTTCACTAGTCTCCGTCATCTTTCAGAGGACGAGCAAAGGCAATTGCAGGAGGCTGGCCCAAGTAACCGAGCTCCTTCACAGCCCCAGCAGACTTCGGCTACAGATTGGCAGCGGCAGATGATGTCCATGCTCACTAGGACTACTGATACAGTTGATTCTTTGTCTTCTTCTTTGCAGGGTTTGGATATGAGGTTGAATTCTCTACATGATGATTTTGCTACTTTTCGGGAGGGTTACATGGTGGATCAAGCCACTATTGTATCGATGTTCGATGGTATTGACCGGAATGTGGAGATCCTGCAGGGGGATGTTCGTGAGCTCCATCGCCGAGTGCCAGTTCCGTATTCTCGTCGTCCTCGTCAACCACCAGCAGATCAGGGGGAGTGAGAGCGCACCGATTACCTTTTTACAAACTTAGTCTAACTTGACTAAGTTTGGGGGAATTGGTCGGTATCCGGTGCTCTACTCTGGTTCACTCGTCTCTCTATCTATCTTTATCTCTATCTTAGTTTAGCTTAGTTTAGTTGAGTTTGAATTGAATTTGAATAATTTGGTCATTCGATTTGGTTGTATAACAATATTGATTTACCTTCACTTTAGATTTTACTTTGGATATTTGAATATGGATGATATTTCGATGTTTGAATGTTTATTGAATGGGTTTGTTGATGATTATTAGCGAGCTTGTTTGAGATTGAATTCTTTCTATGTGGTTTGGTTTGTGGAATGTTTAATGGATTGGTTTGAATGGTGGAGCTAGTGGATATTGCCTATGTTTGTTGATGATTGGTTGGTGGAAGTTGGTGGAAATAAGAACTTAATTGGCTTGATTATGCTCAATAGTTTGGTGGTGTTTTTGTTGATTTGTAGTAGGTACAAATAAGGCAAGGAGAGCGGTTTGATCGTGTATGCCAATGGGTAACGCTTTCTATCGTTCCTTCTACCAATTAGATGTATTACATTGTTATATGGCATGTAGATTGTTGTTAAGATGTTGTGTGCTTGTGTGTGTGTGATGAACCCAAACAAGAGCTTGAGATTTGAATCATGATTTACTTAGGGAGCTTGATATCTACTTTGACCAATGATAGAGCGGAATCTAGTTGTCAAGGCAAGCTTTAGTTGAACTTTTGAATTGCCAGTTTTGTGAGTGGTTAATGCCTAGGACTTGACAACAAGCCGTGAGATTTGAGCTTTGATATTGTCATATCTTTATCTTTGTGAGTGGCAATATTGAGAGCACAAGATCTAGAACTTGAATAAATTCTTTATCTATTTGGCATGAGTTTGGTAACTAAAAAATGATATTAGGCCATCGATTATTAGTCCTACCTTTCACTCCGGGAGTATAAGGTGGTTGAGAACATTATTTTTGCCTTCCATATCTTTGACCCCCGTGATTGAGCTTAATGGTGGTATTTTCTTGGAAATTATTAGGACAAAACTTGGGGGGAATGAGTGTATGAGGGTGAATACGGAGATGAGAGTTGGGTCGGGAATTGTTTCTTATCGTTGAATTGTAATTGTTGAGGCAATAGAGTTATGAAGTTAAGGATTGATGTGAATCCTAGAAAATGGGCACCAACAAAAATTTTGGGTGTTTGAAAAGAAAAAAAAAAGCACCATGAATGAATGAAAGATGGTGTTAGAAAAAAAAACAAGAAGAAAAGAAAAGTGAGAAAAGAAAAAAAAAAGAGAGAGAGAGAAAGCAATGTTGTGAATAAGAAGCCTCGGGTTAGAAGTGGATGAAGAAAATAAGTTTGGGGGTTTTGGGAAATTGAGGAGTTTAGTCACTTTGGCCCAAAACCACCTACCTTTTAGTAAGCCACATTATAACCAAAAACAAAGACCTTCTTGAGTTTAGGAGCCAACTCGTTGTAGTATAGTGGTGAGAATTGTTTCAAGCCTATGGAAATTGTGCTCAATATCTTGTGAATGAGTGAAATTTCATCCATCCCTAAACACATAAGGGAGTGCTTTCATTTCTTTATCCAATATTGATAAGTGGTTCGAGTCCTTAGCATTAACCGTGTCACAAGGTTAGGTGATGATCTCGATCGATTAGAGCATGCCAAGATAACTAAGATGAGCTATGAGGTTGTTTGATGAGATTTATTGATAACTAAGATGAGCTATGAGGTTGTTTGATGAGATTTATTGATTGCTTTAATTTGTTTTGATTGAGGACAATCAAAGGTTCAAGTTCGGGGGATTATGATATGTGTGTAAAATGACCTATATTTCGATGTGTGAGCGTTCATGTTTGCATTCATTTTACCCTCATATCATATGTTTTCGTTGTTCTTTTGTCGTGTTTTCGTATTTTTGTGTTTTGAATGTTGTAGGACGAGATTTGAGCATATTATAACATTTTTGGTGGAGTTTTGGAGGTAAATCGCCGAGTTTGGAGTCCAAGGAGGTTAGGCTAGCCCGAACGGAGCGAAAGGAAGGATTTTGGAGTTTGGAGGAGCCGCCCGGCCGAGCGAAGCAGGCTCGGCCGAGCCAAGCCGGACAGAGGGCTCGCTTAGCCGAGCTCTGCATGCTTGACCGAGCCCTGCCAACAGAGAGCAGGCTCGGTCGAGCCAGACCGGGATTTCAAGGATTCTTGCGGTTTTTCTCCTTGCTCGGGCGAGCCATTTGTGGCTCGGGGGATTTTCGCATTTTCAAAGAACTTTTGGTCAGATTTTCAATAACCGTCACGAGAGTTCACTCTAGATTCATCTCCAAACCATTCCCCATCCATATTCAAGTAGATTCAAGCTTAAATTCTTCCAATTTGGTGAGGATCTAGAAGGAAGGAAGGTAGATCAAGTCCAAGGAAGGCAACCAAAGGAGATCATACTTAGACCTTGATATTTTGTAATGGATTCTTTCATTTCTCTTATTGATTTGTACTCAATTCAAGGTATGAAGAACTAATTTCAATTGTGAGTGTTGTAGAATGGATATTGTGATGAGTTAATATCAAATTTGCTTGTTTACTTTCCTTTGAGGGATTGAATTGCACTTGAGCCTATTCCTTATCTCTTAGGTGTAGGTAATAGCCAACCTTAGAGGTAGTTAACGTGAACGCTGCAGCCAACACGCGGGCGGAATCGTCGTGATAAGTGTAAATTCTTACGATTTTAGTTTCAATCCTTGTGCGGGGCTAGGTCGTAGGGCGATAATTGACGGTCGACTGGGAGTGATCTAGGGGTAAATAACGTAGTTGTTTGCAATTCCTAGTGGCATCTACCGCCAGTTTTCCGTAGCAAGTGGCTAGCGAACGTAGGGTCGATTGCTCAACCTCCTAGGGATTAAAAATTGGTTTACAACATAATTTGGTTCAACTTGGAACAATAGAAATTCAATCAACACTCACTATCTTCTTATTGTTGAACTTGAGATTTTGATCTACCTAAGCAAGTTATTCAATTGTTTTGTCTTGAGAGGTTCAATTACATATTTTGTTAATGTTTTGTTGCTTGTATGTTTGATTACATTCAATTTTGCCTAGTTAAACAAAAACCAACGACTATGTTTTGCCTAGCTATTAAACCTTCAAACAAGTAAATAGTTTTCACTTGAGCGAATTGAAAAGTACTCGGATTGATAAAATCTAACGTGAAGATAGTGTTGCATTTCACTGTTGTCAATATTGTGATAATTCGGGAGCTGTGGCTAATTCAAAGGAACCACGAACTCACAGAGCAACAAAACACAATGAGAGGAAGTACCATATTATACGAGAAAATCGTAGCAAGGGGTGATGTGCTAGTAGAGAAGATTGATACAAAAGATAATCTAGCAGATCCATTCACAAAAGCTCTGCCTCTGAAGTCTACAAGATGCATGTACGTAACCTTAGGCTGAGGGCAAAGCCAGCCACGTAGAATGATTGATGTAATAGCTAGATTAGTTTAAACGCGTGCTTTGAGTATAAGTGGGAGATTGATGGATTTATATACTGAAAGCATTATGATTGGTATATTATGCACAAGGTCGATTGGTTAATATACTGGGAATCATAAATGTTGTATGTTCATCTCCTGTCTGAATTAACAAACATGTGTCGCAAACGCAATTATCCTCTTATCTCGTCGATAGGGAGATCATACGGTGTGTAGTAGATCACGGAAGATTGTATGGATCGTTTGACCTAGCAAGATATAAATAGTTATCACAGTTGAGACAGTTCCTAGATAAATTGTCGGTGTAGGCTACAGCATACGCGGCAATAAGCATCATATCTTGGATGGCTTGGTATGCTGCTGTGAGCACACATTGATAAGGACCTAAGTCGAGATCGATTCTTTTATCTGACATTAAAAGAATCTAGATCTCTATGGCTTGACGAGATCCTAAGCCTAAATGAAGGTACAGAAGTATGTGCAGATTGTGTATTACTTTGAGTTGCAGTGAAAGGCTCTAGTTGAGCTTGTATATCTGTATCTTGGGTAATAACAGTTTGTATATGACTGTCTGGTACTGGAACTAGGTAACCACATCCAGTATAGGATGGTGACATTCCCTGAACAGCTCAAAAGGTTCGTTATGCTAAAGTCCTGCAGGCTGATTAAGTTCAAGCATAAGTAAAAAGGTTTGAGTGGACTGACTCAGGAATATAAGATGTTAATTAATTAAATAGTTTGTCAGAGCTTAAATTAATTAACGAATGTTTGTAACCTTACATGTGGGGATAAACCGAGCCCATGCAACCCGTACCTCAAAACGTGGTAGCAAATAGGTAGGACAGCATTGATTCTCTGGTGGAATGAATCAATATTAATTAATTAATTATATTCTGGTTTGAATATGGGAATTAATTAATTGATAGGCCTTATTTGCTATTTTCATTCTGGTCCCTGGTCTGGCCCATGAAAACTCAGGCCCAATAGAAGTCCCGTATTTTACTATAAATAGACCTCAGTTTCTCAGATCACAACACACCACAAGATTATATGTTGCAGCACAGCAAAGCAGTATTTTGGGTGCTGTGGTGATCGACTAGATCTGAGAAACGAGGAGGTAATTCTGCTTCTCAACCGGACAAGGAATTCGAAGGGAATCTTCACCAGATATTTGGATTGGAGTTGGATACAGATCAGAAGATCAGATCAGAATGATCAAGTTCTTTCTTCACTCCCTCTTTGTTTTTGAAAATTACTGATTAATTTTCTTAGATTTAATTCCTCAAGCTGTTAGGAATAAATCTTGGTGCGTGGGAAAAGGATCGAGGATCAAATCTTTGCGCACTCGTTCTTCAGGTTTCTACAATCGAGGTATTCCACATAAACCCCCTTATGCATAATCAATAGGAGCATGCTAGGAATAATAATAGGCATAGCAACTTATTTTTTATATTCCAATTAATGATCTCGGTAAACGGACTTCGTGATTCAGTTCACGAATCCCTTCACTAAGATTGGCTTTGACAGAGCGCAACTATGTTTTCTTAGTCTCAGAAGTAAATGCATGTATATTCATGGATGTTCCATTCTGGTGTTCTAAATATCCAATTCCACGTTTATCAAAAGATTGTTTTTGAACACTCAGAATTTCATCTAGTTTCCTAGAACTCTTTTTGAAAGTACATTCGCATTTGACGGGTTCGGTTTTCTTCAAGGAATCACATTCTTTTAAAATACTTCCAAAATCTTTAAGAAGTTTTGAATGTTCTTCCTTGAGTTTTTCTAATTCCTCACCGATTGACCTCGCTCTTTCGATTTCATTGGTCAAAACTGAAATTTATGATTTCAGTAAGGCATTTTCACTAATCACTGTATCTTTAATTTCCTGAAATTTTTTAAATTCTTTGATAATTCTTTTAAAATAATTTTCCTCTGAGCTTGAATGACATGGTTCAGAGTTGACATCAAAACAAATAGATGCACTTGATGAGGGCAGATTTGTGGTTACCATAATTTCGTGATTTGAAGCGCTTTCTTTTTCATCGGTAATGTCTCCATCAATGGCTGCCATGAAAGCAAGGAATGCTTCCTCAATATTTTCATCCTCAGACGTGTAATAGCTATCATCATGGTCTGGTACGTCTGGCACTTTGGTTCTTGTGAGCATTGCTTGGGCAACAGCTCTGGATGCTCTCTTTTCAAAAACCTTCTTCAATCTGCCTCTCTCCTTCTGAGAGACTAGAGGGCATTCGTGTTGGGTTTTGTATACTAAAATCATTTATTACAATGAGTATACGATTGACTTTTCTCCTATCTGTTAAACAAACTTACATGCACGTAACAATGGTATCCTCGTGTATCACCAATAGGGACGATCATACGGCGTGTTGTAGATCGCAGAAGACAGTATGATCACTTGACCTAGTGAGACATAAATATAATCACAGCCAAGACAGCATTGAGGATACGTCTGTCCGGATGGCTGCGGCATAGTCGGAAGAATTAATCTATCTTGGTCACTTGATATGCTGGTACGCAAGGGTGCCGTATTGATAGGACCACATTGAGATGTATTTGTCTGTCTGACATCAGCAAATACAAGATCTCATTCTTGATTGAGTCCAAACCCTAACGAAGGTTCAGGGGTATACACGGGTTGACTGTTGCTTTGATTTGCCATAGTGGAGAGCCTAAGTAATGTGCTCGTATATCCATATTTTGGGTAGCAGCAGTTCATGTAGTACAGCCTGAGACTGAAATTAGGTAACCATATCCGAGTAATAGGATGGGGACATTCCCTGAGGAGCTCAATAATATTCATCGTGCCAAAGTCCTGCAGGCTAATTAAGTTCAGGAACGTGTGATAAGGTTTCAGTGGTACTACTCAGTAAAATAATATATTAATTAATTGTAGGTAGAGCTTGTCAGAAGCTCCGATTAATTAATGAATGTCTGGTAACCTTAAATATGGGGATTCTCAGATAAATGCAGCTCGTTCTCACAACGTAGTAATAAAGGGGTAGGTCAGTATTAATTTTGTGGTGAAAAAGAATTAATATTAATTAATTAATTGTGTCCTGGTTGTGGACATGGGAATTAATTAATTCATAGGCCCACTTTATTATTTGCATTAGGTCCAAGGTCTGGCCCAATTATATATGCTAAAAGAAGGCCCAGTAGCCCATTAGGGTTAAAACCCTAGGTCTATAAATAGACCTCTCTCTCTCTGAAACCCTAGCCACCTTGATCATAATTCAAATCAGTCAAAACCCTAGGGAGAGAGAGAGAGTTGGGTGGCGCCAGTGTAGAAGGGGAGGAGAAGGATTTCGACTCTGATCTACGCTTTACAGATCTGTGAAATCCTCACCAATAGCATATTTGAGCAGCATTGGGATACAGATCTGAAGATCTGATCTGGAGAACAGGATTTCGTCCTTTCTATTTTTTCTTTGTTTTCGATTAAGTCTAGAAATTAGATTTCTAATTTCTGTTTCCGCAGATTTAATTAAATCGCATGGTTGAATTAAAGTTGGATATTCATACGCAAAAGATCGGATCAGACTCTACGGAATAACGGTAATTCCTCTCATTCACGCATTAAATTCATAGGAGCATGCTAGGGTGTAGGAATTGAATATCATATTCAATATCCATGATTGGTCCTGTTCATATGGATTTGGTGATTCGGTTCACGGAAAATCCCTACAATTGGTATCAGAATGAGGTTCCTGATTCATGGCTCTGTTGAATACAATTTATTCATTATGCATGTATGAATTTTTATTATCATGGATGGTTTTTGTACCTTGTGGCAACCCGTTTGATTTAATCCGTGGTGGTTTATCATTGTTTGGATTAAATCTGTTTTGTAAAATCATGAGTAAATTCGTGATTAGATTTGATAGGAAAAATTGTAATAGATTAGTTTATTGTAATTTTTATTTTTCAAATCTGTAAACGGGATGGGACGAAGAACAAGACGGAGATCGGCAGGACGAGGGCAACGCGCACGCGGCAGCAAGCGGCCACGCGCGTGCGGTCGTGGCGACGGCGGCAGCGGCAGGCAGCACGCATGGTGGCAGCCTAGCTGCTTGCGCGTGCGGCCAGAGGCCGCGGCGGGCGGCGCACGGCGGTAGCCTGGCTGTGCGTGCGGCCGGGGGCAGGGCGGCAGCGGCGGCGCGCGAAGCGCACGTGCGGAGTGCTGCGGCAGGCGGCAGCGGCGCTGGCTATCATTGGCGGATGCTGCCCCTGCGGCGGTGGTTCGTGTTTTGGAAGTTGGCCCAATTCGATGTAAATCCCTAGGGTTTGCATTTGAGTTGTGGGGCCAATATTCAAAACACAAAACCCTAGATTTGGTGGTTGAGGATATCAAGGTCATGGAAGATTTGTGAAGATTTGGAGTTATCCAAATTTCAAATTCAAATTTCAAATTTTGTAATAGATAGAATAATTTTATTTTTTCTATTTTGTGGGGCCACGAGGAATTTTTGTTTGTCTTAATTGTCCTCGTATGATATATGTGATTTATTAATTGCACAATAAGCATGAGTAGATAATAGGAAAAGCATGATTTACTGCTTTTATTATTTATAGTTTAATAAGCATGCTTATGTGATTAATTTCTTGTTGGATTATATTTTGGGTATTTTTGAGCTTGTTTAATTACATGCAAAAATTTGGAAAATATAATGACAATGAAATTATCTGTGTGCGCATTTAAGAAACCTTTTTAAATAAAAATACTAAGCGAATTTTTTTAAAAAAATCAATAGACCTCTACAAAGCGGTCCTAGGCTGTAAGTGTATCTCTCGCTTTAGTAAACGTCTATGAGTGTAGCTTGCTAATTCTTGGAGGTGCATGGGTACAGTTGTTAGGATTTCTAGACAAACAATTTAAATCATGTGAATAGTGGGAGGGTTTTGCGTAAACGTCTACGAGTGTAGCTTGCGTAGATCTCTTTCATAAGTATTTTATGATTGATTTAAATTTTAGATAACAAAGGATTTAAGGGCTATGCGGTATGGTTACGTGGCATGCTAAACTGTCTCTTTTGGCTGGAGTTAGAGTTGTGGTTAATCGCTTAGAAGCATCAGAGGATATAATGTAGTTGCTGCTTCACTGTGCTTTAGAGATGGCTTGGTCTAAGTTTTATCACTAATTATTAGTGTCCAAAGGTTCCTGACACCGTATGAAATTAAAGAATTGGGGCTTAAAACCCGCAGTTCTGGTTGAGAGTGACATCGTAAACGTCTACGAGTGTAGCTTGCGGTGGGAACTCTTGGGCTATTAGTGGAAAACATGTGTATTTGATTTATGAAAAGGTTTTCAATGCATTTGTTTCGAAGTTCTGCATGTATGTTCTTATTTAAGGTTCTTTATTATTTCAGATATGTCTATGTCTACTGTTGATCATATTCTTGCTCTCAATCCCTTAACTGGTCCGAACTTCCCTGAATGGAGTTTTTAAATCAGACACATCCTTTATCTGAAAAATCAAGCATATGTTCTTTTCATGGATCCACTATTGCGTACTTATGATGAGGTCTGTGAACATGAGCTTGATTTTTATGAGAGATGGGAAGATGCTGATGAGTTCGCCTTTTGGCTCATCATGCGTTCCCTATCTAGATAATTAAAGCACAAGTATGAGTATCTTGAAAAGGCTGGAGAGATCTAGAAAGAACTCTCGACAGCTTATGGCAATGTGGAGCGGACTATTAACTGTAAACTTGTGCACGACCTTGTGTGCAAGAAGATGTTTGAAGATAGTTCGGTGACAGCACAAATGATGTCTATGATTGAGCTCATGAGACAGTTCACTTTGCGGGGTGGAAATATCAGTGCGCAAGGCGAGAATGATATCATCCTGAATTCTCTTCCGGAATAATATTATTACTTTAAGGTAGTTGTTGCTGCAAGGGGAGAGTATGCTCTGCATGAGCTACTTGAGGACCTTGTAGTGGAGCAATCTTCCATGCGAGCACGGAAACCTGTTCTGACTGTTTCCAGTACTTGTTCGACAACCTCTAAGGTTGGAGATGATGGTGTTGAAAGCAACTTCAGGAAAACAGGAAGTGATAACAAGTCAAGGAAGGGGAAGAGAGTCAAGGTCACTCCAAGAAAAGACAGGTGTGCTGGGTGCGGAAAGGTGACTTGTCCGAATGCTAAGGGACAAGGTACGTCATTTGCATTTGTAACGGAAACATGTTTAGCATCAGTTTCTACTCATTCGTGGGTAGTGGATACTGGAGCTACTGATCATGTTTGTTACATTTTGCAGGGGTTCACACCGAGGAAGGTGCTGAAGAATGACGAGGTTACCATCTCGATGGGGAACGCAGCACAAGTGAGTGCAGCTGCCATTGGAGATTTCACCTTGTACTTTGATGATTCTGTTTTGACTTTGAGAGATGTTTTATATGTGTCGGATTTTCGGCGGAACCTTATTTCAGTTTCCAAACTTTATGTTAATGGATATTCAGTTATTTTTTATAGTGGTGTTTCTATCATTGGTAAAAATGGTGTTATCTGTCGTGGGATGCTGAATAACTCTCTCTATGTTATTAATTGTAATCATAAGTCTTCCGCAAGTATTGCATGTAACTCATCCGTAATTGATAATCCTAGAAAGATAAAACTTACTTCTTCTAATGAGGATCTTACATATCTCTGGCACTTGAGACTTGGTCACATCAGCTTGAAGCGGATTCAGCGACTTGCAGATGACGGTACATTGGACTTAGTCCGGCCTGTGCCTTATCAAGTCTACGAATCTTGCATCGAGGGCAAGATGTCTTCTAGGCCTTTCAAAGCTAGTCAGTCTCGAGCAGAGGAAGTGTTGGAATTGATCCATTATGACTTATGTTGGCCCATGTCCACACAGGCTCGTGGAGATTATGAGTACTTCGTCACTTTCATTGACGACTACTCACGGTACGGATATGTTTACCTGCTTCGCTACAAGTCTGAATGCTTTGAGAAATTCAAAGAGTTCAAGGCTGAGGTAGAAAAGAAGGTCGGGAAAACTATCAAGTCACTGCGATCTGACTGCGGTGGCGAATACCTCAGTAACGTGTTCCTGCAATAATCGTCAGATCACGGGATTACATCCCAGTGGCCTGCACCGGGTACTCCCCAACAAAATGGTGTAGCTGAAAGAAGAAATAGAACTCTTTTAGAGATGATAAGATCAATGATGAGCTCTGCAAACTTACCCATTTCGTTTTGGGGATACACATTGGAAACAGTGGCTTACGTATTGAATGTGGTGCCTTCTAAATCGGTTCCTAAGAAACCTGCTAAGCTCTTCCTTGGTCGCAAACCGAGTTTGTGCAAGTTCAGATTATGGGGTTGTCCGGCTCACATGCTGACAAAGGAACCTGATAAGTTAGAAAGTGGGTCCAAAGTAATGTTGTTTATAGGGTATCACAGGCAAACAAAAGGTGGTTACTTTTACTGTCCTGAGAGTTAGAGAGTCGTTGTTAGCACCAACGCTAGATTCTTGGAGGACGAGTATGTGAGAAACCACAAGTCAAGGAATGATATCGTTCTTCAAGAAATTGAAAATGAGAATGCGAATCTAAGGGAATGAGAACGTGCAATTGTGGGTGCACCTGTGAGAGGCTCAGCACAACAAGCGCGTTCTTCTATGCAAGGTGCAGAACAACAGGTTGCTGCACCTACTGCTGCCTCAACACCGATGCCTCATCGCAGGGGAGAGTTATTTTCCAGCCGGAAAGGTATATGTTCGTGGGTGAGTCTTCGGACTTGAGCCCGGAAGACGGACATGAGGACTCTGACCCACTGACTTACGAAGAGGCAGTGCAGGACAAGGATGTTGAAAAATGGCATGTCGTCGTGGATTCTAAGATTGAATCCATAACTGCTATGGATGTATACTAGAAAGCTGAGCTGCCGGATGGCTTTCGAGCCAAAGGGTGCAAGTGGGTGTAAAAGAGAAAGAAAGGGGCGGATAGAGAAATTATGGCTTTTAAAGCCAGGCTGGTGGCAAAGGGTTATAGTAAGAAAGAGGGCATAGACTATGACGAAACCTTTTCACCCGTAGCCATGCTCAAATCCATTCGGATACTCCTTGCCATAGCTGCGCATATGGACTTCGAGATTTGGCAGATGGATTCAAAACTGCTTTTCTAAACGGTTACCTTGAAGAAGGTAGGGACATCTATATGCAGCAACCCGAGGGTTACATATGCAAGGGCGAAGAACATCTTGTCTAGAAGCTTAAGAAGTCCTTATACGGACTTAAGCAAGCTTCGAGGTCGTGGAACTTGCATTTCAACAATGTGATTAAATCTTATGGATTTTCACAATTGGAGAATGAAAGTTGTGTTTACCGACTTTGTGTCAGTGGGAGCGTGGTTTTCCTTGCACTATATGTGGATGACATACTCCTATTTGGAAACAACTAGGGAGTGATGTCGGAAATCGAGAGCTGGTTATCCGAACAGTTCCAAATGAAGAATTTGGGAGAAGCTGGGTACATCCTTGGGATTAAGGTCTTACGGGATCGTAAGAGAAGGATGTTAAGATTATCCCAGGCATCCTATGTGGATACTGTTATAGCCCGGTTCAGCATGCAACTCGCCAAGAAAGGCTTGCTACCTTTCATACATGGCATTCATCTTTCTAAAGGGCAGTGTCCTGAGACACAACGGGAGAAAGATGAAATGTGTCTTGTGTCATACGCATCTGCGGTGGGTAGACTCATGTATGCGATGCTGTGTACCAGGCCAGATATCTGTTATGCCGTTGGCATGGTAGCGAGATATCAGTCTAATCCTGGATAGGCACACTGGACTGCGATAAAGCACATCCTCAAGTACTTGAAGAGAACTAGGAATTACTGCCTGGTTTATCAAGGTGAGGATTTGTGCCCTGTGGGTTATACAGATTCGGATTTCCAAGGGGACAAGGATGAGAAGAAATCGACCTCAGGTTATGTGTCTTCTCTGTGGACTGGTAGTCGTCGAAGATGGACTGAGGACAAACCTCCCTTTTCCTTCTCCGGTAGATTGGATGGTTGAGTTCTTCCCAGAACGTACACTGGTTGGTAGTTGCCTCTCTCAGAAGATCGGGTTGCTGTGTTCTTACTCGAAAAGTAAGAACACCAAGAAATTAGATTAAGTCAGCTGACTTAATCCTCGTGCACACAAGGTCACACGGAGAATCTCGAAGGATTCTTTAAGCAATAATGCCTCGTGTTCGATAAATGAACCACAGAATAAATGACTTCTTGCTTGAGAGCGTTTAATGCTTTGAGCTTTAAATTCGGCGGAGTGACGACAAGGATTAACGGAGAAGGAAACAAATTAACGAACATGAATTTGTTCGAGAATTAGAAACTTATTCAATAAGTTTTGGTCCCGAGATCGAAGTCGTCGTGGTGAATACAAACAACAAACACACACGAAATACAGCGGAATAATAACGTTCACTTGCACTTAAGTTCCTCTTAATCAAAGTAGTTTTAGCTCAAGGTAGGATTATGGTTTTTTCAAGTTATACTCTAGCAACTTGGTTGCTAGGTTTCAAAAAACAAACACGAGAAACAGTAAATCAATTAAACAGTAAAGGGACACAATATTTATAGTGGTTCGATCAAATAGATCTACGTCCACTCCTTAGACGAAACGCTAAGAATTTCACTAAGAAAGTATACGAAATACAAGGATTCGTCTTTCACTTGTAATAGGAGGTGAACTTTCGACCCGGCCACTACAAAACTATCCTCCGTTACTTCGTTCTTCTCAGACAGCTACAGCTCCTGCCAAGTCAAGGGCGAACCTTTGTAAAACTTGTCCTTCGCTGCTAAGGGGAGCTTTTAAAGTTCTCTCCTGAACTTATCTGTTTTTGGCAATATGCCCGTCGGAGTCAATCCCTTTTCAGAGATGTGACTGCTGGATGCTTCCTAGGATGGAAGGTATCCCAATGATTGGATTCTCGACCGAAGTCAAGGAATCTCTTAAAGGCAGTGTCAGATATTCAATGGAAGACACTCCTGGTTGTTGAGAGCTTTGAATACACTTTTCTCTCGTTCTCTCAACTGACTACTTTATCACTTGTTCGCTTTGTCAAAGAAATCTCTAACTTGGGATGTTTGTGAGTGTAGGCATTGATTGAAGCAGTAGTCGTCACTTCTGGACTTGTCTTTTATACCTGGAGATTCAAACTTTGAATCTCCATACCCGTTAGACACAACGGCTCCTTCGTCCAAAAGTGGTTCGACTTTATCCATCCTTTTTGGCGTCGTATAGTACTTTCTGACCTACTTCAGGAAAGTTTTGTCCTTTGCGTGTACTTCTGTCAAAAAGGTAGTGTAGCAGTCGTTGTTAGCTATCTCGTCTTGCTAAGCCTTCTCGGAACGATCTGCTAAGCCTTCCTAGCAATCTGCTAAACAATGTATCGGACTGCTGACTGCTCAGCAGTTGCTTATGTTTAGCACTTGATTCATTTGATTCCGGATTGCTATCGCCTTTAGCAATCTGCTACATGCTAGCGAATGCTGACTCCTTCAGCATTCCGCTATACTTTGCTTTTAGCAAATGCTAACTTCTTCTAGCATTCTGCTACTTGTTCTTCTGGCTGTTGAGTACTTAATTCTAGCAATCTCTTCCTTTGACATAGGATTGCTATCTCCTTAGCAATCTTCTCCTCGGCACTTGACCGCTATTATCTCTAGCAGTCATCCTCGTCTGCTAATATCTCTAGCAGCGACAATCTACTAGGAATGATTCTAGCAATCTAATCTATTACAACTCGATACTTAGCCTATACAGGACATTACAAGAGTTGCTAGACTATACTAGAATTCAGCAATTGATCGACCAATCTACTTAGGTTTGATCCAACAAAATCTTTTACAATATGATCCTATAGGAGATTTAGGAATAATTTCCCAACAAAATAAGGTACTAGAAATCTCGTACAAGGAATGAGAGATTTGATCGATCGCGCAAAAAATCTGATCGTGAAGAAGGAATGAGAAATTGAATCACGCAGGAAAGGAATTATAAATCTGATTCTGAATTAAAAAGGTTTTGATTTAATAAATTATGTTAAATTACAAGATTGTCCTCAATTATCTAATAATGATAGCGAGATGAGATAAAATGAAGACGAAAAATGTTAAACATTGATCGTTGATATACACAAATAAATGGTTAGGATTTATTCTCATTTCTTACATTAATAACTATTCTCATATAATCTAACTTATATATATATATTTTTACATGATTTCTCATATATATATATATATATATATATATATAGAGGAGGGATCATGTAAAAAAAAATCTCCATGTGAGAAAAAAGAATGAATCATGTCCATCAGATCTAATAAAATCAATGGTTGATATTGAATCAAGCAACAACTAAAATGCAATCAAGCAACAAAATAATCAAGCAACAACTAAAGCACCATCAAGCAACATTACAATCAAGCAATGACTTGAATACAATCAAGCAATGCCGTGAATGCAATCAAGCATCTTTCTCACTTTCTCACGTTAAGAGTTTTCTCACTGGATCCGCTCCCTATATATATATATATAGCTTAACTCACTAAAGACTGCCATATTTGTCTGAATAAGAACTAAGATGTGGCTGTCGTTGCGATTTACAAGAAACGATTAAAATATTATGTCAAATAAATAAAATCTGGCCAATCTATGCTAAGTAGGACTGCATATAATTTAGCCTCTCTTTCTCTCTCTTAAAGAAGATACATGGAAGAAAAAGATAGTTCGACATCGACATACGTTGAAGCCAATGCAGGGTGTATAGCTTTTTTGTACGCACTACTAGATAACCAAAGGAGGGTGGAAGGTGCAAAGATGCATCACACACTATCTATACATATATATTAAAATGTATGTATATATCGTTCATCTATGTCTTCACAACTAAAATCCAACTGCATACTTGAAAAAACTTTGTTGATATCTTCAGTGGTGAGAGACTTTTGTCCCCATTTCCCCACTAAGCCCATCCCCGATTTTTAACCAGTCTTCATCTTTTTTCTTGGAGCACATTATATCATCATCATCATCATCTTCTTCTCCTTTTCTTTTATATCTAACTTATTTAAATAAATGTTACATGTCTCATGGCTCCGGACTTGGGACTTACGTCCCTAACTCCCTTCACAAAATCAAGACTACCTCAAACACAATTCGAGTCGATGTTGAACCACAACACCAACCAAATGCCTCAAGACGAGGAAGACTCTTGGGAAGTCCGTGCGTTCGAGGAAGACACAACGGGCAACCTCTTGGGTTGCACGTGGCCGCCGCGGTCGTACACGTGCGCATTCTGCCGGAGGGAGTTCCGCTCCGCCCAAGCCCTCGGCGGCCACATGAACGTGCACCGCCGGGATCGTGCCCGGCTTCACGAAATGCCGCTGGTTCACCCGTCTTCAAATATCTCCCCACCGCCGTCTTCAGCTATACTTATCCCGACGGTCGCAAATGGATTGTGCCTTCTCTACCCTTATTTACCAGCTAACCCTAATTGCATCCTACTCCCTAATCCACCGCCTATAGATTTTTCTTCTCCTCTTCCGCCTCTGGTTTCATCTGCCTGCCACTCCCCAAACACCGCACCGTCGCCATCAAGCAGTTACGACAACCACGGCAGCCACAAAGAGAAAACCGAGTACTCAGCCGTCGTCGTGGAGGAGGAGCTCGATTTGGAACTCCGTCTCGGCCGAAGACACAGCCACGGAACACCATAAGATCTGTGCTTTACAGCTTTTATGCCATATTAATGTTTTTTCGCACGATTTCATCAAAATTACGTTTTTTTTTTTTCTTCTCCCATCTTTTGTGTTGAACACTACTGTTACATTGATTGATTGGTTCTCATTTTTTCTGAATAATCATAAAAATAAATGTATGTTAACTTTTAGAAAAAGGGTTATCTAGGGCATGAGCAAAGATGAATGTTGAAGAAAAAGAAATAAAATAAATTAAAGGGGCTAGGGTTGGATTGGCAGCAGCATAAGCAGTTGATAAAGCTTGCAGTGCAGTGTCATTTTCTTGCATTGAATTCTGAGCATAGGTGTGCATAAGAAATATATATACATGTATTTATGTCTGAACGTGTATATCCGTGGGGATTACTGCTCTGCTATGTATATCTCATCTCACCCCATTCAATTTGGCTTCTTGCTGTCACTAATTATGTTTGACACTAACTCATATATATAGAGCATCGGGACTGATGAGTACAATTAAATAATCGTCTTACACATAATTTCATTGCTGGAACTGGGTTTCTTTCCAGGTACTTTCTTCACAATTTTACCATATTTATAAAATAAAAATTAATAAATAGGCCAATGAAAACTTATATCTCGGTCTGTGAGAATTAATACTATCAGGTAAGTGTTTACACATGCAATTTGTATTTGAGGTCAAAGCATAGCTTTGCCACTACTTGTGATTTGTAAAACTCGGCTTAAACGATGGTTAGGCGTTAGGTACCGGCTGCTGGTCGATTCAAAAATTATATAGACGGCTCTATTACTTACTTTTAATTTAACAAAAGTATTCAGCATCTAGACAACTACTGATCAGTCTAGGCATTCAAATAATCCTGAAATACTAAATTTCATGCAATTTATTTTTTATTATGAAATATTTATATATTTAAAAAATAATATATACAGTAATCAAACGTGCTATCTAATAACAGAGTATGTGCTAAGCCTACCCAACTGTTAGTACCAAGGAATTTTGACAATCATATTTATAAATGTATAAGGCCCCACAAAATTTATCTTTTGACATCAATACTTAATAAAGAAGTGGATACTGTAACATCGTTTGTTGGTTAAGATATCGTACTCTATGTTTTAAGTACTTATTTTTTTATTCTTGATCAAATCATAACTCTGATACTCGAAAATGTGCAACATATTTGTAGAATTCATCGAGACTATTAATTTGGTAAAATTTTGCCTTTTTGCAATTTAATTTAAATTTTAGAAGATCGAATATTCGCTACTCATGTCGACAAGCCCATATATTTAATAACAAGATTATAAATTTAGTTGAGTAATTTGGAAAGTTTTATATTATTCTAGCTCCGGGTGCGAATTTAATAAGACATGATAAATATTTTGTCACGATAATCAAATATGATTAGGAATTTTTTTTTATTATTAATTTTGATATAAGAATCCTAACGAAGTTTTATGCATGCTAGCTAGTTATTGCGATGCTTGGCGAAAATAGAGCTTACACCGAATTTATTTTGAAATGGAAAATTATAATTAAAAACTCGAGATTATTTATTTTTACCCAACTAATTATTCAAATTGTAAGGCAAGATTTAATAATCTCCGGCCCTATTATCTTAATGGGCTTTGGAATTAATTTCTAACAATTGGAATAGATTTCATGGGACTCGAATTAAATCTCAGAACTTGCCAATTTGAATCAAGATGAGTGCACATAGTTAAATTGCTAATGAAGGGAGACATAATTATTAGCTTTTCTCCAGGCATGTTATCACTACACATCACCCCTTCCTCTACCCTCCCTCACCCCATCAGCCCTCACCCTTCTTATCTCTAATCTCTCTCTCAACCTCCATGAAAACACCATGGATGAAGCTTGAGTTGCAGCCTCATTGAACACACCAAGACCCACCACTTCTACTCAACTCACCCAAGTTTTAACATAAACATACTCCTCTCGCCTTCCTTTAACTAAAGATACTCCACTAATTGAAGACCATAATCTGTATTCTATTTGATATTTCACATACCAAAAGACAGCAAGTTTCTGATACCAAATGGGCAGTCCACACTTTCTTGAAACTTTCGGAAAGCTGCTACCAAATTATCACTCTCCTCTAGTGTACTCCATATGAAATATCTTCAACATTCATTATTCTCTCATTCTTTGGACACAATAAAATCCCACCAGTTGGAAAAGCCTATTCTCATTCAATAAAGGCCTCTTTCTCTAAGACAATTTTTTGAGACTCGTAATGAGAAAAAGGGATATGAAAAAAACTCAAAAATTCTTGCAATGAAGGCCTCTTTCTCTCAACATTGAAGATTGCAAGAAGAAATGGAAAGAAGCTCCATTCTTGTAGATCTAAAGCCTACGCATGGGGAGGAGTCCAAAAACGCAAGAATCAAGGTTTGGAGAGCCCTACAACTTCGATTTTTTTTCATCTTAGCACCGAATAAGTAACACCACTCCTACATTTCTTTTGGTGTTTTCTACATGATTATAAGATTACATGTAAGATAAAGATAGTACAAATTAAATTTTGTGGCAAATGATTGAGAAAATGTTCATTTTATGTTTGATTGTCTATGTATGTGCCTTCTTGGAGATGGTAAGAAATGATAGAATCCTTATATGCATGATCAAGGCTTAGGTTCATGTGGATGTGTTTTTGTGAAGATATTAAAGCATGATGAGGTCTAAAATTGAAGTATATTGGTGATCAAACATAATGAAACCCGTTTTCAAATTACATGTTATTTTGTACAATGTTGGTAAAATTTCTTCTTCCAGCACTTGTCTCTTTTGATGTGGCAGACATAGTAAATGACTTCTAATTGTGATGAAATTTCACTGTGTTACTCTATTAAGTTAGAAAGAGTTGAAGCATTGGTTTTATTTAAAAAATGTTTTGTGGTTTGTGAGATATGATTTTTGCAAGTTAATGCACCATTCTAGGCAGGTGCTAAACAGAACATTAATAAAATTGTTTCTACTCAATCTTAAATCTACCAGAAAACATATTATGGTCTAGACACACTAGGGCACCTATGTGAATTTTTTCAAATCAATATTTCCCGTTTTAAAGCATTGAAAGCTATTTCAAGTTGGTGTCTTGTTTTCTCAGATAGTTGTTTTTGCAATATGCATATGCATGTCATTTCCGATTGAAAAAGGATTTTGAGTTAAATTGGAGAGTTTTCATCTTAAAAACCAGTTTATGTATGTATGTTAGGGATTTATATTAGAAATTCATTCCTTATATATTATTTTAATAAGTCAAGCATTCCTCTATATAAAGTGTCTCTAATTAGGTTAGTTGGACACTTGTAATGTCATAAATTGTCAGTATCAAGCCCTTGAAAACTTGCTAACAAAATTTTCACTAGGAAATGAGCTTGTTTGGATTGTTGGCTAACACGCCGTAAAGAGGTACCACCAAATGTCACTAGCAACCAGTTAAAAGAGCCACCAGCTAGCCAAATCGTATAATCCACAACACAATATAACAAACCCGAGATTTAACAATACCCGATTAACATGCACATCGACACTAAAATTGGAAATTTGCAATCATCAATCTAAACACAGATCGATATTATCCCAATATTTTAATCCACAAGTGTAATTCTGCTAAAGCAATCAATTTTATTATTCCATCACAAAACAATGAACCCCAAACAAATCTTCAGAACATATATAATCCTCAAAAGTGCAAGTAGTTGGATTAACAACAAATACAACAGTAAAACAATGTTTCCCACCTATTAATGGCCTACACTATACAATAAAATTTTGCAAATAAACTTCAAATGAAAAACTTTTGTAAACAACACGGAATCACGTTTAACATCAAAGAATACAAAGTGCGATAGAGAAGTGCATTTCTGCCATGATTTTCAAGGATGATTCCATGAATAAGATCATGCAAGCAGTGTCTTCTCCCAAACACGCCTACTACAAGTCTTCTATTTATTTTAGCACCTAATTTCATATGAACCAGCTTTTGTAATGTAACGAACCCATTCAACAGTGTTGTAGCCACTCTTTTCCCATACCTGCAAAAAAATACTCAATTTATAGCAGTCCTAGAATAATTAGTACGTATCATCGGAAGACTGACAAGCACCTTCAGGAAACGGACACGCAGTCCAGAAGCTGTAAACATAGGAACCTGCAATGCATAGAGTTCGTTTGCGAGACATGAGATACAAAGATCTACATTAGAAATATAATCTAACTTGGAGAAAAAGAAAGCCTTCACAACATAAGAACAGGACTCCTACAAACTACATAATGCTCTTCTTGTTTCTCTTAGCTTTTATAGTTTGAGAATGTGGGAAAATCTTTGTATATTATTCATCAATTCAAACTAGATCCTTATACAAAGATGACTCATCTATTCTATTTTATGAAATGAATCAACTAATTAAAGACTATACAATCACTCTCTATTCTGACACGTCTATTCTACATAATAACTACTCTATTTAATTATATTATAATACCATATATTCTTACACTTTCCCTAAGTTGGAGCATAGATGTTAATCGTGCCTACAAACTAATTGCACATATTATTTCCTAACACCATTAGAAAAGCAACCGGCATCGCGGTAGAAACCGCAAGATGATGCAGCCTTCATATTTTACAAAAAATGGAATCCAACACGTTGATTCAAACAATACATGAGTGAACCAATACCAAAGCAAAATCCAACACTAATATGATTTTTATACGAACAGTGAACCTATACCAAAGCGAAATCACAATCACTCCAATGTTGATTTCAAAAAAGACATCGATCTGGCATTGATTTCAAAGGCATACACAATGGAGACCAAAGACAGCAAGTTTCTGATACCAAATGGGCAGTCCACACTTTCTTGAAACTTTCGGAAAGCTGCTACCAAATTATCACTCTCCTCTAGTGTACTCCATTAGATTAACACCATATGAAATATCTTCAACATTCATTATTCTCTCATTCTTTGGACACAATAAAATCCCAGCAGTTGGAAAAGCCTATTCTCATCCAATAAAGGAAAGCTCTAAGATAATTTTTTCAGACTCGTAATGAGAAAAAGGGATATGAAAAAAACTAAAAAATTCTTGAGACTAACTACATATTTATATGAAGATTAGTTATCTATTCTAGACAGTAACTCTACTAATTAAAGACTATAATCTGTATTCTATTTGATATTTCATATACTATATAATCTCACTTGCGTCATAAAATTTGAGAAATAAATAAAAATTGTACAAATGGGTCAAACAAAGCACAATAATAGAAGATGATGACGTGGAGTCCACCATATTAATTTATCTTCAAAAAACCAAGTGAGAAAATAACCAAACCAATGAGATTCAATTGCTCCTAGCGGTATTTTAAATTAAATTCCATCCCAAAATTTATTTGTCCGGCCTTTCGTTGGTCTATTTTGACATATATTTGAAGTTTACAATTTTAAAACCCTAAGCTCCAGGTATGCCATAAACTCAAAAGAGCTACTAAATTCTAATTTTCTTTTAATTTAAACTTCTATATCATAAAAAAAAAAAGCTCTAAGCACAACTGAAACTCCCCTGATCTCAATTCACTTCATAAAATAACTCTCTGGACCATAAAACCTCAGGGCAGAACAGTACTACAATATGATATTTTATTTCACAACTTATGATGACCTGAGCTATTGCAGCAAATCAAATGAAATTTAAAAGGTAGCAATGGTACCAAACCCTGAAACTCTGGCCCCATAACAAAATGCTTATCTCCCAAACCAACAAACAATCCAGCAAAAATGGTACAACGATTAAAATCTCAAATTTTGTTCTATCTACATGCCTTTAGCATTGCAAATCAACTTTAGTTTGAAGTTAACGATAGCAAAATACCTTCAGAGGATAAAATTGAATAACCTAATGTATCAACTGCAGATATTATGCAAGCCTCTGTTGATTGCTAAAAAATTTTCATTGCTAGGAATTTAACTGCTATGGCATAACAGTAAATCATTAGGGAATAGGCACCTGAAACTCCATCTGAATTGGAGGCCGTGTCCAAGATTTCTTTTCAGTCATTGTGGATATTAGCTCTACTTCAGCACTCAATGTTGGCTCAGTTTGCCCTGGAAATTTTCTTATCCTGAAAGAATCCAGCATTCCCATGATCAAGCAAGCAGATTACAAAATTTTAAAGGCTATTTCACAACAAAATATAGTTGTAACATAACAAAAAACTTAACTCAGCAAGACAGCCTTTTCTATTGGAGACATGACAAGAAAAAGAAAAATAAATAAAGAAAACAAGTAAATTCATAGCTAGAAAGAAAATTCATAAAATACATGCAGAATGTTGTACCATTTACATTAAGATGAAGTTAATATTTCAATAAAAATCCAGGAGAAGCCCAAAATTGGGCACAGATTTGGAAAAGTCTACCATTCACATTATTTACACAGCTTATCATTTTATAAATAGCATAATATCGCATTTCCCTCAAATCCATCATTAGTGAATGAACTGTTGTTAAGAGAACAGGGCTCTTGGAGATTTTTCCACTGGAATAAAACTCAAAAGTGCCCTCATCACGTAATGACACAAAAAGAATATAAAAATAAAAACAAAAAAAACTTACTTCCAGACCAAACAGTCAATAGAAGGACTGTACTTTGCTCTGCCTGATGTCACCTGAAAACTTGTTTTTGCTGTTTGTTTTGGAACTGGAATCTTAACAACCACTCCAAGGGCAAACATTTTTGCTCCAAAAACACTCTTCACCTACAATTAAGAATAAGTGAAATGAAAATTATAGTTGTTATTAACAATTATAGTGAAATCAATTTTGCATCACTAACCTTCACATTCACTTCCATACGTGTTCGACCCAATTCCTTGATAGTTGGCAAAACCCGAAATGGAAGATTAACTCCCTCGGTAATACGATATCTGTGGAAAAGGCATTTATACTCGTGACAAAACTAGTAAAGCAAGAGAAGCCCTACTTGTTATAATCCAGATTCAAATATTGAAGCAAGATCATAGAAATAAGACTAATTGAAGAAAAGGGAATTGCCCCTGCATACTCCTTTTAAATATGCCACAAAATATAGTTAAGGGAAATCATAATCACTGTGTAAAAATACCGAACAGTCATACAAATAAAAAAAGAGTCTTTCTACAATAAATTATAAGAATTTTTCAGTACACTTGGAATTTCTTTACTCAAGATTCTTCCTGCTTAGGCTTGGTATTACCTAGAAGAAAATGATGAAATCAGATCTGAACTTATTCCAGAGTATCTATCTGAACTAAAAATATATTTCATATATCAAACTAATTATTTAGTAGAAGTAAAGAGATATCCGTATGGTAATAACCATGGAATAAGAAAGTGCAAAATAGCAGAATAAAATTCCTTATTCATCACGAAAAAATATGAACTCCACTCATTGTTGAATGTAAATTTAAAATTTTAAGATAAGCTTACTTCATCAGTTCAAATTCACCATCTGGAGGAACAAAACTAACTGTTTTCTCTGAATTGAATCTTGTAAGGTTCACACATTGATGGAAAGTGACATCGTCAAGCTCAATAGTTTTTCCGCTGCAAATCAAAATATAAAAGGCAAGGTTAACAAGGATACTAAAAAATATTAAGATAGCATTGGCTAATGGTATCATTGCTATTGACACATTCAAATGGGACAGTCGCACCACTCATAAATTAATATTACACATGAAATACTTGTGGAATCAATTACTGGGTAACAGACCGAGACACAGGTAGAGGAATCCAAATCGGTGGACTAGGCACTAAAAATTCAGGGAGTGACAGCATTTCTGCAAGGGCCAAACATGTATTTACCAAGCTTTGATGGGACTGATGCCCGAGCCTGGTTGATGAGAGCGAAGCAGCATTACATGGTCCATAAAATTCCGATACAATGTATGGATATTACAATGATTGCCATGACGAGCTCGACCATTGCGTGGTACCTACTGTTGATTCGAAGGATTCCACAGCTAAAGTGGGAGACGTTCAAGAGTGAATTAGCAATCCGGTTTGGTGATGACTCAATCCATAATATATATGAATCACTGACGACCATCAAACAAAGCGGAACATTGGATGAATATATATATATATGTTCGAAAGTGGGGTTTCTCAAATACCCAAATTTTCAGACACGCACTATCGGGGATTTAGGGTTTAGGGTTTAGGATTTTTCCTCGGGGGGTTGAAGAATGAAATAAGAGTGCAGATGCAAGACACGGCAATAGGAGAATACTCAACGGCTGCCCGGATAGCGCGGAAAATGGATAGGCATCGGGCTCCATAATGAGTATGAGTTGCGCTTAGCAGGGTCGCAGGCTCGCACCACCACAAGAACACTGCCGTCGGGGGATTTTCCGTCAGCCGCCACCAAATAACTCACGCGCAACCTCAGCGCAGCGCCGGAATTTCCAACAGTAAGTGGAGGGTCCTCCATGAGTTCACAAGCCTCATCTAACTCGCGAATCTTAAAACAGATAACCTATGTGGAATTCCAGAAGCATCGGGCGGACGGCACTTGTTTCCGCTGCGGGCAAAATACACACCTACTCACTGGTGCCCCCAGAAATAACTGAATGTAGTAATCGGTAAAGTGGAGCAGGAGACAGATGGTAGGTCGGTGGTAGAGGATGAAATACAGACTGATATTGAATCTAATGTAGGAGGCAGTACCCATCTAGTGACTCAACTGGCCGGTGCAGGAAACTTCTAAGTTCGCAGTCGTTCTGGGGGATGGGTCGAGAATACGGGCATAGGGGCGGTGTGATAACCTTCTGATCAGCATCAACTCTGAGGAATATCTGGTTATGTGTTTCCGATGAGCAATGTTGATATGATTCTAAGGTTTTCGTGTAATGGAAAGCCACCATTGCTATCCGGGGATCCTTCACTAGGCCATCGTGATTGTGGGAGCCGTCAGCTACAATCTCTTTAAGATGGAGATCAGGAATTTTGGTTATAGGCCATGCAGGATGAGAGCACAGCGAACAAATTTGGAATTCCGGAATCAGTCGCGGGCCAAAGAAATGAGGAACTAGAGGAGGTTATAGCCGACTTTCCAGGACTTGTGGAGCCATTGTCAGGGCTTCCACCCCCACATGCGCTGGACTATCAGATCAAGCTATTGCCAGGAACAAAGCCTGTGTCAGTCTGTCCTTACAAATATAATCACCTGCAAAAAGTAGAAATGGAGCGATTGGTTGCAGAGATGCTTGTCGCAAGAATAATTCAGCTAAGTAATAGCCCCTATTCGAACCCGGTATTATTGGTCAAAAGAAAGATGGATTGTCGTGTTTTTGTGTCGACTATAGAATCTTAAATGTCGTGACAGTGCCAAACAAGTATACCATTCCAGTAATACAGGAACAATTTGATGAATTGTGTGGGGTGACGTGATTTTCAAAATTGGATTTGCGGGCATCATCAAATCCGAGTTGCTAGAGCGGACGTTCCAAAAACAGCTTTCCAAACTCACGACGGGCAATACGAGTTTCTGGTAATAGCGTTCAACCATATTAATGCTCCTGCCACCTTTTAGTGCTTGATGAATGAGATCTTTTGAACTTTCTAACGGTGTTTTATCCTTGTGTTCTTTGATGACATCCTAGTATACAGCCGCACATGGCCCGAGCACATTCAACACCTTCGCCAGGTATTTCAGATTCTTCAGTTTCATAAGCTCATGGTGAATCCGAAGAAATCTATTGTAGGCCGCCGAGATGTGGAGTACTTAGCAATGTAGTTTCGCAGGAAGGAGTTTGGATGGACCCCGCAAAGGTGTCGGCAGTTTTAAAGTCACCATCACCAAAATCAGCTCAGGGCTTACGGGGATCCTTAGGACTTATGGAAAGATTGCAGTGTTACTTACAGAACTATATAATATATATTAGAATAAAGGAGACTAGTGGCAAAAAAAATCGTTCCCGCCAAAAATAAAATACATGTATACAAATATATATATATATATATAGTTCTACAAAATTATAGTAATACCATTTTTAATCCCAAATCTATCACATCATAAATATTTAATCTTTATTTATTTATTTTTACTTTTTGAGTTGGATTCACTTTATAAATTATAAATTAGAATTCTATTTTTATACTTTATAGATTTTGTGTATGTCCTACTTTTTATTTTTATTAGTTGTACATATGCAGTTTGATGTATAGATAAAAACTTATAGAACGCTAAAATATAATATTGAAATTAAAAGTTAAATACGTTAACAATAATTTAAAATGTATGCAAATATATATAATTTTATAAGTATATTTTAACATCACAAAATACACGCGCGTATATCTAGTTACTCAAGAAAGAAAAAAGAGCTCATAGAATTGGTCAAAAGTAGAGAGGCGTTTGTAGCACTCAAGCACGCCATAACGTCAGCACCGGTACTCCCTATGCCTGATTTTGTGGTAGAATGTGATACTTCAGGTACCGGTATCAGCATCGTGCTTCTGCAACACGGCAACCCATTGCTTATTCTAGCAAGGTGGTTAAAGGTCAGTTATTATCCAAGTTCAAATACGAGGAGTTAATGACTCTGGTATTAGCAGTTCAGAATTGGTGGCCGTATCTTTAAGGGCGACGATTCACCATGCACGTGGATCAACGCTCGCATAGCCACTATACATTATGTTTAGTCATACGGGGCATTGTTCTATAAAGGGAGATAGTGATGCCGGCAACCTCAAAATGGACTCAAAAATTGCTCACAGAGTTTCCCTCCACACTGGTGGGCGGGAATGCCAGGGCTTTCAGAACATATTGCAGGTTAGCGGAAAATGAATACTGCTTGTGCATGATGAAGCACTTAAAGAAGTTTGTCGCGGCTTGTGATGTGTGTCGAAAGAATAAAGTGGAGACTAAGTCACTAGGAGGGTTACTAGAGCCACAGCCCATTTCTACAGCCATTTGGGAAGATGTTAGCATGGATTTTATCTCAAAACTGCCATGCTGTGGTGGGGTAGATTGCGTGCTGGTAATGGTCAACCGTTTCTCGAAATGCGGTCATTTCCTTGCATCCGACATGCTTTTACAGCACGGGGTGTAGCTGAAGTTTTTGTCACGAGATACTGTGTTCGATAGTTTCAGACTGCGATCCCATATTTTTTTAGCTCATTTTGGCGCAAGCTATTCAGGATTTCTGGCACAATTCTTAAAATGAGCTTGCCGTATAATTCGAAAACTGATGGGAAACAAGGTGTTGAACTGATGTTTGGAAACTTATTTGAGATGTTACTCATCTGAGAGACCAAAATGCTCGAGCAAGTGGCTTTCTTGGGCGGAGTATGGTTACAATACGGGGTTCCACTCGACTAAGGGAAAGACTCCTTTCGAGGTTGTGTATGGGTGATCAGCACCGAGGTTGGCGGGGTTCCATCCGGGAGAAATTAGAGTGCAGGCAGTGACGGAAGCTCTACAAGAACGGACGGTTAGGGAGGCTAATAAGCACAGATAGGATGTCAAGTTCACGATAGGCGACCAATTCTTTCTTAATTTTCGGCCAAATCAGCAGCTCACATTGTTTGGAGGATGCTACGTGAAGTTAACCCCGCAGTATTATGTTCCATTTGTGATTGAGAAAAGAATTGCGGCAATGGCGTATAAGTTGCAGCTACCTTCCGAGTATCGCATTCATCCAGTGTTCCATGTGTCCTTGTTGAAGAAAGCTATTGGTAATGAGCTGGCCATGCCAACCTTGCCTGCAGAAATCCTGGAGGTCAATCCGCCATTTGAGCCTGAAACAGCGATCGAGGGCAGGGAAATAGAGAAGGACGGGGTAGTTGGGCAACAAGTTTAAATGGCTTGGGTTGGAAGAAGCTACTTGGGTGGACACGGAAGATGTGTGAGGGCAGTTGCCTTCATTTTAGCCTTAGGACAAGGCTGTTTCGGGCAAGGGAGTAACTGATAGAGAAGGAGAGCGACAACCTTGGAGAATCTTCACCCGAGGCCCCAAAAACGTCGTCAAATATTAGTATTTGATATTGGATTTGATTTGAGTCTTCAATTATGTTTAAGAGTTACTCCCTCCATCCCGGTTTGACAATAACAAATAACTGTGAGTGTAGAAAGGGTTGAATGGAATTAATATTTTATTGTTCAGTGTGAAAAAATTACCATTTAAGAAATGGGACTAATGAATTGGGACAAACAAAAAGGAAAGTGTAACAATTAAATTGGGATGGAGGGAGTATATTATTTCTGAACTCAGTCTTTTAATTGGGTCGAGGGCCTGCGTTGCATGGGCTTCATCTCTACATGGCCTACGTAGGGTTTTCCATATATTTCGTATGAGTCAATAATGTTAGGGCATCTAAGAACATTATTGTATTGTGGCCTTGTTTGAAGATTATTGAGTAAGGCATAATCAAATTCTACTTCCATCAAAGTCTTGACTGAAATCAACAGTTATGGAGCTATAGGATAGGGACAGAAAGTAGAAAATGCCTTTAAAATGTATCTGCAATTAGTGTATAATAAATGCTAAAAAAATCAACCAAATGATATATTCAAGGAAAAAACGGAGATGAAATGTCCGAAAGAAAAGAATACATAAACTAGAATGCAAGATGGTATCCACAAACTAAAGGTCTTACCAATAGCATATCATGTTAGAACCTCGCCGGTGAGACAACCCGCAGTTGCCGGCGAAATACAGGCCAAAAATACACGCACAAAATATTGAACAATGGTACACAATCTCAAAAATGGTGCTGTAAAACTTGACAGCATTTTCTGTATTCTTTGTATTGCTTAAATAGAGAGTTACATGGAAACTAATTAAGTCCTACAATTAAGTAACTAAATTACAGCCACACAATCAGCCTACGCTAATTTAGCTAATGCCTAAGGAAAGTAGATCACTAATTTTTGGCACAAGGATTATTCTTACAGTCTCCTCCTAAGCCTTGTGTCCACTGTTGATGTCGATGAGACCGATTTTCCCGCGTAGCTCATGAAACTTGGACTTTCCAAGCGCCTTCGTCAAAATGTCGCTTAGTTGATATTCACTTCTAATGAACTCCACATCAATCAGGCCTCCTTCTGCAGCCTCCCGGACGAAGTGATATTTCACTTGAATATGCTTACTCTGCCCGTGGAGAACTGGGTTCTTGATCAAAGCAATGGCAAACTTATTGTCCACCCTCAGCATTGGCGCTCTCGGTGTTTTTCCCTGCACCTCTGCCAGTACACGAGCAAGCCACAATGCTTGACTAGCAGCGTTGGCAGCTGTTATATACTCCGCCTCACAGCTAGACTGAGCCACCACCTTCTGCTTCATGGATTGCCAGGTGATCGGACTGCCGGTGAGGAAGAAGATCACGCCGGTTGTGCTCTTGCTTGTATCCACATCTCCGGCGTAATCACTGTCGCTGAAACCCGTCAAACAAGGCTCCTCCTTCTCCCTCCTGCTGAACCAGAGTCCCCAATCTTGAGTCCCGGCCACATAACGCATGATGCGCTTCACAGCTGCGAGGTGATCCTCGCGTGGATCTACCAGGAACCGGCTCACATATCCAACTGCAAATGCTAAGTCAGGGCGGGTGTTGACTAGATACCTCAGGCTCCCGACGATGCTCCTGTACGCTGTCGCATCGATTGGCAGCTCGGTGCTAAGCTTGCTCAATTTCAAGCCCAGTTCCATGGGCACGTGACAGGGGTTGCAATCTGCCATGCCGCTTTTCTCCAGGATCTTGCCGGCGTAGGCTCCCTGGCTCAGCGAGATCCCCCTCGCACCAAGCTTCACTTCAATGCCGAGGTAGTAGTGAAGCAGACCAAGGTCACTCATTTTGAACGCGGCCGCCATCTGCTTCTTGAACGACTTGATGTCGATGTTGTTCGAGCCAATGATCACAAGGTCGTCGACATAGACCCCGATCACAAGTTGCTTGCCGTCGTTCTGCCTTATGTAGATGGCATGTTCCGACGGGCTCCTCCTGAAACCGAATGACAACAGAGTGCTGTCCAGTTTCGCGTTCCACGCGCGCGGTGCTTGATGCAGCCCGTACAAAGCCTTCCTCAGCTTGAGCACCTTGTGCTCCTTGCCGGCGACCACGAACCCGATTGGCTGCTCGACGTAAACCTCCTCCTCAAGGTCGCCGTTCAGAAACGCCGATTTGACGTCCATGTGGTGCACCTCCCACCCCTCGTGTGCCGCGAGGGCGATGAGAAGGCGCACCGAGTCGAGTCGTGCCACCGGCGCGAAAACCTCGTCGTAGTCGATGTCGTGCCGCTGCGCGTAACCCTTAACCACGAGGCGCGCCTTGTGCTTGGACACCACCCCGTGTTCGTCTCTCTTTACCTTGAAGACCCACTTCAAGCCTTAGTTTTAAATAGCGAAAAGCGAAGCGAAGCGACAAGGCCAAAATCAAAGCGATGGAGCGAAGCGAAGCGAACGCTTCACGTATGCGAAGCGAAGATTACGAAAAAAAATATGTACACATTATATATACAATTATACACAATTTATTACTTAAATAAATAATTCCAAAATGACAAATATGCAAAAAAAAAAAAAAACAAGCCATAGAAATATAGCAAAATTTAAACAATTTCAGCAACAATTCATCAAATTTCAAATGCCTAGATATCAAAATTCAGCAACAATTCATCAAAATTCAGCAACAATTCATCAAATTTCAAATGCCTACATATCAAAATTCAGCCACAATTTCAGCAACAATTCATCAAAATTCAGCAACAATTCAACAAATTTCAAATGCCTACATATCAAAATCAGCACCAATTCATCAAATTCAACATACCCACCCAATACCCACATCAATTTAAACATATATTTAAGCAATTGAGCAATTTAGCAACATAAAGATGGTTTAATTAAAACAAACAAAACAAAACTATACGCTGCTGCTGCTGGTGACGGGACTGACCGGCGGCGCGCTGGGGAAGGGGGAAAGGCAGGCGCGCTGGGGAAGGGGGGAAAGGCAGGCGACGGTGAAAGGCGAGAGGCAGGGACGCGAGAGGCGGGGACGCGAGAGGCAGGGACGGCGAGACTCGATGGGCGATGGGCGAGAGCTGCAGGGCAGCGAAGTGCGGCTCGAGTCGATGGAGAGGTGGGTGCAAGAGTTCGGTCGATGGATAGGTTTTATTTTTAGGTTATATTTACCAAAAAAAAAAAGCAAAATTGATTAAATAAATAAAAAAAGAGTTTTTTTTTCCAGAGCGCTTCACCACCGTGAGCGCTCGCTTCGGCTCGCTCCTCGCTCACGTCGCTTCAGGGCGCTCCAGGCGCTTTTCCAACGCTTCGCGTTCACTCGGCGCTCAGGCCGGAAAAAAGCGATCACCCACATTTCGGAGCGCGCTTTTTTAAACTAAGCTTCAAGCCAATCGCCCGGCGTCCGGGCGGGAGGTCGGTGAGGGACCATGTTTGGTTGTCCTCGATCGACTCCATCTCCTCCATCATCGTCTTCCTCCAGCTGGGGCTGCGCTCCGCCTCGGCGAACGACGCAGGTTCATCGGAGCTCACGGCGTGGAGCTCCTCCATGACCAGTGCTCGTGGCGCGAAGCAACGTGGCGAGGCTGGCCCGATGATGTTGTCGATCTTCCGGAATCGGAGAGGCACGCCGTCTTCGTGGTGGGCGTCTAGGTGCTCGCTGTTCTCACTCGGTGGTGAGGCAAACTCCACCTCGCCGTGTCCTGCAGGTGCCGCACCTCCACCAGCATGAGGTGATACCGGCGGTGTCACCTCGTCCTCCTCAGCCGCAGCTCCAGGTACTTCGTCCACCGGAGGTCCCTGGTTGGCGATGGAGTACTCTATCGTGAACACGTCGTTGTCACCAATTGGCTCGTCGTCGGCTTCGTCCGAACCCCAATCCCACTGGGCTCCCTCGTCGAATACCACGTCGCGTGTGACGTGCACGCGCTTCGCGACGGGGTCATACGCACGATACGCCTTGGAGCCACGCTCGTAGCCGATGAAGATCATTTTGCGGCCACGGTCCTCGAGCTTCTTCAAGTTTGGTGCCGTGTTCCGGACGTAGACGATGCTACCAAACGTCCTCAGGTGCACCACTGGCTTCTTCCCGTGCCACGCCTCGAACGGCGTCATGCCGTTCACGCTCTTCGTCGGGCACCGGTTAAGGATATACACTGCGGTGGCCACGGCCTCGCCCCAGAACCACCCCGGCAGCCCTTTCGTCTTTAGCATGCTCCTCGCCGTTGACACCACCGTCCCGTTCTGCCGCTCGACCACGCCATTTTGTTGCGGACTGTATGGCACGGTGTATTGGCGATGTATCCCTTCTCCCGCGCAGTACTCCGCGAATTCAATGAAGGTGAATTCACCGCCATGATCGGTTCGGAGCCCTCCCAACTTCAGCCCAGACTCTCCCTCTGCCAGAGTTTGGAGCTCTTTGATAGCAGCTGCGGCACGATCTTTCGAAGGGATCGCGGCTACCCACATGAAAAGGCTGAAGTCGTCGACGAGCAACAAGAAATATTTGTCGTCGCTTGGAGTCGCCGGTGTGATCGGCCCGCACAGATCGCCGTGCACGAGCTTTAGTCGCCTTTTCGCGCGGTATTCTGCCTTCACCGGAAACGGGGCACGTCTCTGCTTGCCCACCAGACAAGCCTTGCACAGCTGATCCACCTTCCCGATCTCCGGCAGGCCGCGCACCAGCTCCTCGCGAGCTAGTTTCCGGAACACCGCCATGTTGACATGACCGAAACGCTCGTGCTAACGCCATGCCACCTCATCGCCGCGCTCACGCACTGCCAAGCACATCGGTTATGCTATATTGATTCGGAGCAGGTACAGGCGATTCGCCTCACACGTCACCCTCGCCAGTAGCTGACCGCCGGGCTCCCGAATCCGCATCACGCCGGCATCGATCTCAACTTGAATCGAACCTCGTCGAGCTGGCCTAGACTCACGTTCATTGTCAGCCGGGGAATAAAGTAGACCCCGGCAAACGACCGGAGCTCGCCATTCTTGCACTTGAAGACGACAGTGCCCCGCCCCTCGATCCGCATCACCGAGTCGTCGCCGAAGCGCACGGTACCGTGCACCTCCGGATCTAGCTTCGAGAAGGCAGCCCAGGACCCGAACATGTGATTGGTTGCCCCAGAGTCCAGAACCCACGTCTATGTCTCCCTCTCCTCATCTTCTCCGAGCTGCGCGAACACCTTTTCTTCGTGGATATCGACCTCGGCCACGGATGGCGCCTGCCCGGATCCTTCGCTGGCATGCCGGTGTGATGCTCCTGGCGGCACCGGATCGGCCCTGTCGAGCGGCGCGATCGGCGATGGAAGCGGCGCCAATGTCAATTTCGTCGGCGGTGGGAAGAGAATGGGGGAGCACTTCGCTAGACAGAGAGTGGCCTCCTCCTCATCCTGGACCGTATGGGCCTGCTCCTTCTTGGGCTTCGATCGGCAATCCCGAGCCCAATGACCCAACTTCCCACAGCGGCGGCATTCGTCACCAGTGGGCTTAGGTGAGTTTGTCGGCCCCCCCGACGACCCGCCAGCACGCCAGCGGCCGCACCCACATCTGCCGCCTCCTCCCTTGTGCGCGCCGCCGCCTCCTTTCTATCATGCTGCAGGGACGCCGGCGGTTCATTGAGCTCTTCTTCTGCTTCCTATAGCCGCCCGATGAGATCAGCGACGGTCATGGTGGACGGATCGAGCAGGGTCTTGATTGCGATCACAATTTGCTTGAATCGGGGGGGAAGGCTTCGCAGCATCTTTTCCACGATCTCCCCTTCCTTTACCTTATCGCCCAGCGTGTTGAGGTGTGCCGCCATGCTATTTAGGCACAGCGCGAACTCTTCGACGGTCTCGCCGTTGTTGAACGTGGCAAGGTTGAATTTCTTACTTAGCTGTTGCGCCGTCGATTTCTTCACACGATTATCACCGATTCGTATGGTTGCGATCGCATCCCAAGCCTCCTTAGCCGTCTTCTTGGAGCCGATGGTCGACACCATCTCGGGCGGCACCGCGCTTATCAGCGCGTCGAGCGCCATCATTTCCTCCTGCTCGTCGGAAGTACCCTTGTCGATGGCGTTCCACAGTGCCCTAGCCCTTAACTTGACCTTCATCATGAGCACCCAGTCTGAGTAGTTGGTCTTGGTGAGGACAGGGTAGCTACTCCCGGTTCCCACCTCACGAATCACTCGCTGGACCGTGGCGCCCTTGGTCTTGTCGTCCCCCATGGTCCTTGGAAGAACCTTGCTCTTGATGCCACTTGTTAGAACCTCGCCGGTGAGACAACCCACAGTTGCCGGCGAAATATAGGCCAAAAATACACACACAAAATATTGAACAATGGTACACAGTCTCAAAAATGGTGCTGTAAAACTTGATAGCATTTTCTGTATTCTTTTTATTGCTTAAATAGAGAGTTACATGGAAACTAATTAAGTCCTACAATTAAGTAACTAAATTACAGCCACAAAATCAGCCTACGCTAATTTAGCTAATGCCTAAGGAAAGTAAATCACTAATTTTTGGCGCAAGGATTATTCTTACATATCATACCATAGATTTGAAATACGAAATCAAGTCCAAACTCAAAATGCAAATTTTAAAAAGCATCCAATAACAGCAAAATGCACATAAAAATAATAAAAATATAAGTATACTGTAGGTATGGAAGATGCCTAATTTTGCTTATTTCAGAACTAGCTAAACAATAGTAACTAACTACATATTTTAGTCGGGCCTTGGGGGTTCATATCAAAGAAAGTTATTTGAAAACTGCATTCGAAGCCTAGTGAAATTTCATTTGCTTGCAAGACAAGAACTTCACTGTATTTATTTGTAAAATAAAATCTAGGACACATCTATATATTGCTATTAACATGCTATTCAACAATTTGCATGTGCATGCCCCCCACTTAACAATTGTAATTTGATGAGACTAGCAGATAGATATAACCAACCTCTTGGCAGGACGGGATTTAAGCTGTGATTCTTTCTCGAGTCCAATTTTATCATTTAATCCCAACTTCAAATCAGGCATTCCAGAAAGGAAGCATTTCATAAGAATCTTCCCAGTTACATCACAGCGCAGAACACTACCTACAAAAGCCAAAAGGCAAATGGGCATTTTAGAAATCAATTTAGAAGTGGGCATTTAAGAAATCATTCTTCATAAGAATTACACACCCATTCTAGATAAGAATTGGAAAAGAAGAAAAAAAATATGCATCAGGCAAATGTGTTTTATAATAAACAGGTACTTCACCTTTCGAAGACATTAGAAGATTGACACTTTCAACGATATCAAGAAACACCTGTAAACAAATTAATTAATCAACTTAAATAGAAAAAAATATATATATATATATTGCAGTAGTGATCTAAAAATACTACCTCATTTTTCTTATAAACAAGGCCCTCCCTGCGCCACCCAACAGCACCAGTAACTTGTAAAGTTGCATTCGGAACTGGTTTATCAGCAGTCTACGAGGTTATTCACACATGGAGAATGTCAGGATAACTCACCCATAAGAATATGACAAAAAGGCTTTATCTTTCAGACACCCCTTCAATGAATTCACAATCATAATACATTTACAAGATACTTGTGAATGACTTTAACCTTGGATGAAAAAGGAGACCGTACTCCTTCCTGAGTTATATAAAGCTTCAAAATTTCAGGAGAAAGGTTTTGAGGGTAGCCAAAATCCATAATTTCTGCAATTGAAATGAAAAATATCAGAGGTTCATCAATTCAATTAGTAAGTTTGGTTCCCACAAAGATAATATATATCCTCGAGACTGTTTACTTTACAAAGGAGTGCAACAAGTATGGTGCAGGTTAGTCCAACACTTGTCAAAAAAATAAGCAAATTTGGTTAACAGTGAAACTTCACTAATTTGATTAGCTTCAGCATTGTGCAAATAAAAATAAATAAAGCAAAATTGCAAGCAGAGAAATCAAGGCTGCCCAGGGATTTTTTGTTTCTTACTGGAAAAACAAAAAAAAGGGCTAGTCTTCATATTCCATCTAACAAACACACAATTATAATTTCCTTGAAGATTACTACTTTATAATGTGAGAGTTCTTGGTTTGAGAAAGTAAAAAGAAAAAGTAAACTTCTCTTGTACTGTAATCTAGGCCAACAGAGAAACTTGAGTGATTTGTTAGCCATCAAAATTTTGTGCAATGTAAATAAAGCAAAATTGCAAGTTGAGATACCAAGGATGCTGGGAATTTTAGTTTCTTTAAGGAGAAATAATGAAGGGCAGACCCCATATCAAAGAGGTCCAAGAAATAGAACTATCACAGATATTCCCTTCACCAAACATATCAATATTTAAAATTTCCATGAAGATATTACTTTTATAATGGAAAGATATTGTTGACAAGGACGTACATAAAAAATAAAAATAAAAAACTCAGCAGACATACCATCTAACAATTCATATATCAAAACAAAATTATTGCGGATGGCATCCTCGTCAAAAGCCCCACCAAAATATGATTTGAATAATGTGACAGCCTGCACAGGAAGAAGAGAAATGCATCAAGCAAACTAAAAGAAATATCTGTCAGAAAATATCGCTTGTCCTCACAACTCATTCAGAACCACAGATGGTTTCTTAAAAATGCATGGCTTCAAAAGTTGTATTAACTGTGCAGTATCTGTTATAAAGGGCAGATGCGAGGAAGGAAATGAACAACTGAATATTGAGACAGTTGAAACTAGGAGTAAACTTGTCCATTTAAAGACAAACATATAAACATTCTACAAAACACGAGATCCCCAGGAATGGATCACAAGTTAGGCTAGTCTATGAAGCACACATAATTAAATATACCTCAACAACAAACTTGAACGCACAAGCAACATTGGCATTGCTGCTGACAACAATCACAATATACACATTGCTAATTCTCATGTAAAAGAATGAGCATCCCCCAATCTGCCGAACAGGACAAGTGCCAAGTTCCTTTGTTTGCATGATATGAACTCGGAAAGCATCCACCATGTTGCCTCTGATAAGTTTAATCAGAAAAATCATATAAATGTTGCAGTTCAATGTAATTAAAAAAAACATTTTCTGCAGTAAATGCAACTAAGAAATTTAAGATCAATGAACAGAAACCAATGAGACAGCAATTCATGAATTTGAAAGATATAAGCTTTCAAATAAATGGGACAACATTAAGTCTGTCTAATTAAGTTTCACACAACATGAACTCAGAAGCAAAATAACAACAGTGATATAGCAGCAGTTACATAATAGGATAAAATTATAAGCTTAAGAAACCTGAAACAATCAACACTTAGAAGCAGAAAATCAAACAAGGCACTAGTTTATCAAGTTAATGACTTCTCAGAAGCAAAATCTCAACAGTGATAGCAGAAACTACGTAAAATGAACAAAATTATGAGCAATAGAAGACCGAGACAATCAACACGTAGAAGCAGACAATCAAATCTGACACTTTTTTATCTAGCTATTGGCACGGAAGGCAGTGAAGAAGATTGCATGCCAGTCGCAAATCAATTTCAGACTGGTTTCTACTTAGCTTTCTTCGACTACAAGAAGAGGGTGGATATTTGGTCAAGCCAATTAGTTGTATACATATCCTGACACCCCCATACTGTTTGTGCTTTAAAAAAGTAAGTGCATTAAGGTACATTTAAGCATGCAAGAAATCTTGTACTTAATACAAGATCAGCCCATGATTTATGAGAATCAGCTACTTAACAGATGATGATTGAAAGTGTTGGCTTGTATCAAAAAGATAGTACTAGATTTACCACTCCATGTTCTTCATTGTAGTGCGCCAATATATTATGGAACAACTTTGGTATGACAAATACCCCCTAGTGCACAGTTGGTAATTGTTTACTTCCAATGTGCATTCTAAAATTAAGGCTAGCAGTTAATCATAATCCAGCAACAAGTTCCAATAAATTGCAGATCTGAGAATTCTATTGTCGAGGCATATTTTATGACCATTCAATTGTAAGTGTAACGAACCTTTCACTTCACAAGCTCGCTGAAAGAATGATACGCATGTATCTTCTATTTAATTTAGGGTACTTAATTATTGTTTGAGATAGATTAAGATTTCTTTTAGAATTTGGTAAATTTTTAACATTAATGTTTTGAGTAGGCTGAAATCATTATTCTGTCTATTAAAGTGAGTTCATTTCTAGGATTTATTATGCCTAGAATATTGAAATTAAGAGCACACGTTAATCTGAAGGATCTCTTTGCAAGCTGGAGGTATTTATTTTTAGATTACTTTTTATTTTATTTATTTAATTTCTAGAGCTTATTTTCTTCTTTTGTTTTGTTCTATTGTCTATCTTCTTCTTTTATTTTATCTTCATTCTATCAATTTGGCTCTGTAAATCCATGCACCCACCTAGGTCAGCGATGGAGTCATGTTTCAAAAGGGACAGAGAAGAGGCTTACGACACTATAATTGAGATTGGAATCACAAGTTTATGTGCTCCTCCAGTCACAATTGTCACATGTGATCACGGTGCTACAGTTCAATACCAATTTAAGATAATACAATGCCAATTTCCAGAAAAACTTGAACCATTTTAAGATCAATCTTCTCCACCAACAATGCCAATAGCTGCTGAACATTCTGTTTATTTTCTTCTTGTATTTTTGTTCTGTTGTCTTTCTACTTCATTAATCTTTAATTTAACCATTATTATTTTACTTCTTGTTTTGGACTCTTCACTTATCAAAGAATGAAACTGATCGGGTAAAATAGGACACGAAAATGTTGAGATGGTCTTAAGTTTTATTGGGTTCATTATGAATATATACTAACTAGACTCTTCTTATGAGCCAATTGCAGACAATACAGAGGTATGGAAAAAACTGTTAAAGGAAGATAATTTGTAGCACCTACAATGATGTCTAGCGAACCTCTAAAATGATTAAGCCCAATAGGGGTGACATGGAGGAGAGTAGGCAAAACCATAACTGAAAGGTCATGGGTATGGATCCTTCCAACACCATAGGACAAGCTACCCAGGTCACACCTATGAGTAGATATAAGTATGCGCTGCTGGTAGTTCTAAGAACAAACCCTCATATGACAACAATAAAATAGACACATTTAAACCTAGCAAGATATCTCGTGTCACTACCTGCATATTTCTACCTTGCCCACTCCAATTAAAGATCCATATCAGAGTATACAACATTATGTGATTTTAACAAAACAAGTGCACTCGTAGACTTTTAAAACAAAAAGCTGTCAAGATAGCAATGGTCTCAGTCTTCTTGATCACTTCGCATAGGCCATGTGCCAATCAATTGAGCTTGCTGGCAGAGTTTTGCTGGAATCATCATAATGCTGGCGGTGCAAATTAATCATTCATAGAATGGATATGTAGGGTATTCCATACTTAGTTCGAAAGAGTTAAAGAGTATTAAGACATCACATTTGTAGCTGTAATGGCCCAGAAAAGGGGTAGCCATTTCCGCAAGTTAAAGAGTTTATAGAAATCAGTGAAGATTTTATATCACTATCAACTACAATTGATTTATTATCTAGTGCTGCTTCCATCAAGATCTTAGGTTTAGGATACTTGGACATCCATTGCTTCATTTAGTAATCCAAAAACCACAATAATTCATGAAAACAAATGGCTAGAACCTTTTTTTTTAAAAGCATTCTAATAATCTAACAGCTGAAAAAAAAAAAAAAAAACCCTTAAAACCCCAAATCCATTACATAATTTTTCTTTAGTTATGGCTTCAGATTCAAACCCATAACTTCCCCAACACAAACTGCACGATAAACACAACTTAGCTGACTACCACTCGCTTTCGCCATACCCTTTCGCATCTCCCTCACACCGTCAACTATAGTTTCCGGGAGCAGAATAAAGACAACAAGGACAGCAAAATTCAAGCACAAATCAAACAAATTCCGTTTATAAGCAGCATTTGTAGTCAAATCTCGGAATAAGATTTAGAGCAAGAGGAGAAGAAGGAAAAAGGAGGGGGACTCACCCGACGTCGTCACGGTACAGGCGATTAATGAGGACATCGCCGCGAAGATTGAGGAAGTAAATAGCTGAAGCCGCCACCGGCATAGCTGCGATCTCGCCGTAGCTCTGAGATGAGAAACGAGATCTGCTTCTGTCAAAAGATTTGGTAGCGATCGAAATGAATTCAACTATGTGAAGCAGGCCAGTCAGCGATTCGCTTTTTCATGTATTACTGCGCTGAGCCCTTTTTCTTGTTTATTAGTAGTATTTATTTTTGCGTTTATATTTTTCGACTTCTTTGCGTTTTATTTCCTCTTTCGAGTTTCGACTTTCGATATACGATTGGAGGTTGAATTTTCCAAAAATAAAAAGACTTTTGCGCGTGTTTGGGTTTTTTAGAATTTAAAATTTTAGATAGGTAATTGTTTCCTCGTCATAACAGTAATTCTAAATTATATTTATGATGGGCGATTAAATATACATTGTAATATTTAATCAAAATCGACTTATAATATTTAAGATTCTATTTTTTTAATTATGTTTCAAGTTATGTCCAAAGTAATTCTAAATTATATAATTTTTATTTTTTAAATAAATTATTACTTAATGTTATTATTTCTTTCTTTTTTTTCTTTTGACTAAAACAATACTCCCTCCGTCCCAAAACAATTATCTTGTTTTCCTTTTTCGTCTGTCCCAAACAATTGTCCTCTTTCCTAAAATGGAAAGTTAATACACACTCACTAATAAAATACTAATTTCTTTTATCTCTACTGGCATTGGTATCTATGTCATTTCTAAACCAGACAATTATTTTGGGACGGAGGTAGTATATATTAATACATTTTACCATTAACTCAACTAGATAATTGCCGGAAGCAACCAATATTGATACGATCATCGTTTAGATCGCAGCCTAGAAACTCGACTGAAACGACTTTGACGCGATGCGCGAGCGAATTGAAACTTGATACGATGGGGGAAATCCAGCACCTTTGAAGTCGACCCTTAGAGAACCGTAGGCAAGGACGAAAACAAACCCCTACGACCCAATAAGCAACTCGCCTCAACAATGATGGATATAGTGAAGACGCCACAAACGGATGTGTAAGTCCGGTTGATAAGTCAATATTGAATTTCAAGGTACTCCACAGAAATTCAAGAGCTTTCAGATAATTGGAGACAAATATTATTAAATTGAAAACTGAATTACAATGAAAATATGAAGTCATATTTATAAGGAGAAAATAAAATCTTTAAACCTAATATAACTAGAAAAATAAATCTAAAAATCAAATCAAATCCATCAAGATATACAATAAATATATCGTGATATCTTTGTAATAAAATAAAATCTAAATCCTAACAAATCTAGCAATCAAATCTTATCAAGATATATCAAATCTTATATCATATTCAACAAATCTTCTTGAAATATCTTGATAAATCTTGTCAATTGGATCTCCATCAAATATTTTTGCAGAGTAACAGTACGCTTACACATGGGTGTCCTATTTCATTCGCTTGAATCCTTCAACCATAAGATATGAACCTCCAACATGAAAAACAAAAAGAAAGGAAAAGACGAACAACAAGAGATGGAAGAGAATCCTCAAGCACCACTGTAGAATATGACTTCCGAGGAGCAGAGGCAGTTTGTGAATGGGGTACAACAATTGAGAGAACAACTCAAAGCAGCCCAAGCTACTCAGGCAGAACAGGCTGCGAGACTTGCAGAATTGAATGGGAGGCAGATTGTGATACCGCAAAGGTCCATCTTGGACCGATTTCTGCCCCAACAAGAGGAGCCTGGATTCAGAGTGAGGATTGACGCCAACAATTTTGAGTTACGGACTGGTTTGATACAGATGGTGCAACAGAATCAATATGTAGGGAGAGCTGTAGAAGATCCGTACACACACCTCAACCAATTCATCGAGGTATGCGATATTGAAAAGCAGAGTGGAGTTTAACAAGATGCAATTCGGATGAGGTTGTTCTCGTTCTCACTCCGAGACGAGGCACGCTCGTGGTGGGCTAGTTTGGACAAGAGTCAGATTGGGACATGGGAGGAACTTCGAGCTGAATTCCTCACCAGCTTCTTTCCGCCGAGCCTATTGTTAAAGAGGAAAGCTGCTATCACACACTTCAGCCAAAGATATGATTAGTCACTCTATGAGGCTTGAAAGAGATTCAAAGAACTTTTGAGATCGTGCCCTGGCCATGGTATTGACTTGGAGATGCAGGTTTGTCATTTTTATGAGGGGCTGACTCCACACATGAAGGAGTTGGTTGATGCATCGGCTGGTGGAATTTTAATGAAGAAAAGTGGAGCTGAGAGCATGAGGTTATTAGTAGACATGGCCCTGAATAGCCATCAGTGGCCAACCGAGAGACAGCTTCCAGTCAAGGCAGTTGAAGCCAAGCCATAATTTGATGTTGTTGCTGAAGTGAATAAGCTCCGGGAAGACATTGGGAAGTTGGAGGCAGTCAAAGCTACATTTGTCGCTGCAACTGAGCAAAGCATGGTCATAGTCCCTGTGGAAGCTGACTACATCAACCGTGGAGCGAGCAGTTCATCTGGAGCTGCCGGAGCAGAAGTGAATTACATTGGAGGTGGTTATCAAAATAACTACCGAGGAGGCAATCAAGGCTATCACTACAACCATGGGAGAACTCACCCTGGTTTTGATGTAGGTTCTGGAAGAGAGATCGTGGAGAAGAAGATATCTGTGATGGAGGAGACTCTCGATAAATTCATAAAAAGCTCTGACAATCGGTTTGGGAAAGTGGAAACCGAAGTGAAAGGAATGGCAAATCAATGCAGTTGATGACAAACACTTTCAGATGATGGACACGCAATTGAGCCAGATTGCCACCACTCTCAGCAACCAACACAAGCCCAGACAACTTCCAAGCACAAACCCAAGGGTTCAAAAAGAATGCAAAGCTATCACACTGAGATTTGGGATGAGTTACAAAGGTCTCGAAATGGTTCGGGACGAGTCTGAAGCTGAAGAAGCACAAAATCGCACCACTGGAGGCTCGACTTCGATCGACACACGTCCCACGTCGATCAAAGTCGAGGAGGATGGAGGAAAATCGAGCGATGAAGAAGGCTCGGGATTAATCGACGCTGTTGGCGTCGATCGATGTGCGTGAAATTTGACGTCGATCGACGCCCCTATGTGTCGATCAAAGATGAGGCCCACCTCGGGTAAAATTCTAGCAAAATCTGATGATCCAAGCCCGCCTATGCCATTCCCACAGAGGTTCGCAAAGCAAAATGAGCACTCCAAGTTTTCCAGATTTGTGGAGAATTTGAGGAAGGTCAGCATCAATATTCCGCTGATCGAGGCATTGAAGGAGATCCCGGGGTACATGAAGTACCTCCGGAAACTTATGAGTGGAAAGAAACGGTTTGTGGAGAACAAAATTGTGAAGATCCACGAGCAGTGCAGCTTGCTACTGCAAAAGCAGATGCCCATCAAGAGAAGCAACCCTGGATGCTTCTCTATCCCGGTGGAGATTGGAGGATGTACGTTCGAGCGAGTATTGTGCGATACTGGGGCCAGTATCAACCTGATGCCATACTCAATTTACAAGCGCCTCAACATCGGAGAGATGAGGCCCACTACTATCACGCTGCAGATGGCGGATAATATTGTATCCCGCCCAAAGGGAATTCTGGAAGATGTGCTCATTCGAGTGGACCATCTGATCTTCCCAGCAGATTTCGTGGTGCACGACATGAAGGAGGACGAGAACATGCCCATGATCTTGGGGCGTGACTTTCTCGATACTAGCACTGCTCTTATTGACTGCCAAGGGGGCGAGATCACACTCCGGGCCAACGACAAGAAGATCACCTTTGTGATCGACAAAAGCAAGAGAAAGACCGAGTGCAACCGATCACCACCACTAAAGAAGAAGATGAGTCCGAGGAAGAAGAAGCCGTTGCTATAGAGTGGGAGCGCGGAAACAAGAGGGTGAAATTATCAACTAAGCCTCCTCAGTCCGAGCTCATCACCATCATTAAAGATCGGAAGGTGTACATGGTGGACGCCAAAGGTCGGCGAGTCTGGACCCAACCCACTTGGTTCTGATCTGAGGTATCGTCGAGCTACGATGTTAACCAAAGCACTTGTTGGGAGGTAACCCAACTGTTTTCCATAGTTTCCATTTTCAATTTTCATTTTTCAATTTTATTTTGTTTTATTTTGAATTTGTCTGCACTAACTTTGTTTTGCAGCATTAAAAAAAAGTTGAGCGAAGATTGCTCGACTTCGATCGATGCAGCCTGGCGTCGATCAAAGTCGAGCCCAACGATGTGTTATATTTCGACCCGTGGAAGGAGTCGACAAGAAGGCTTCCGTCGACCGAAGCGAGCCTGCATCGGCCGATGCGAAGTGCCAGCCACCAAAATTCATGTCGCGCAAGTTCCAAAGCCTCCAGGGATAAAAAGTTGATTTTTGAGATCAACTACCAGGTATTATTCCTCCCCTTTGTCTGATTCTCAAACTTTTTCCACTCTAGAGTTGGAAATAAGTTTGGGGGGATGACGACAAGGGAGGAATATTTTATCTTTTACCGCTTTCAGCCTATACATTTTTTTTGCATTTGCATGTTTTCTTATTTTATTTTATATTTATGGGAAAAAATTTTAATTTTGAGATAACCCGAACGAGAACTAAGACTAGAATTGGTTGATAGTTGAGTTGAATTGATTGGGATTGTGATTAGATGCCTATGAATGTAGAATACCGCATGATAGGGTTTATTAGAAACTTATACTTGCATGATGATTGAGTTGAATTGAAATTGATTGTGGAAGAAAATTTGTAACCCTTGTGTGAGAATTGAGCCTTTATTCGTTTGATGCGAGATTCTCATGTGGGTTTAAATTTCTCTAGAACTTGCTTACTTTCTTTGTTGAGACTGCATAAGCGTGCACAAGTTTAGGAAATGATCTTAGGCCATCTTTGATAGCCCAATTCCCTAAACACTTTCCCTTTACATTAAATTTTCCCTAGTTAGCCACTTTTAAGCCTGTACAAAATTTTTCTTTCCTTGTCTTTGAGATTAAGAAAAAATATTGGTTTCTCTCATGTCTTGAGTTGTGGTATATGGGGTGGATTGATTGTGAGTTAAAGATAAGAAAATACAAATTAGCGGTGGAAAGATGTGTGAAAAAGAAGCTCAAACAAAATAATTAGAAATCTCATAAGCTCTCTAGAAAAGAAAAAGATCATTATAAAAAGAGCATAAGGGATTCATATGAGCTAGAAAGAAAAAAAAATGTTGTGTCTTTGTTGATATATTTGAGGAGAAGGGTAAATGAAGTGAGATGGTGGTTTGGATTGGTTGAGGAAGTACAACTCAATTGATTTTAGTCACTTGGCCAAATTTTCCTACCCTTTACAAAAGCCTACATTACAACCCTTATAAAAGTCCTTTTTGATTCTAGACTTGTGTGTACATTTTAGCAGTGGAGATAGTAGAAAATTTGCAAGCCTATGGTAGAAATTCATTCATACATGTGTTGAGTGCTTTCATCTTTACCCTATACACTAGTGAGTTGAGCGAAACACTTCTCGTGAGTTCTTCCACTATTAATGGATTTTCTGTCTCTTTCAAACTGCGAGTGGATAGTGGATTTTTAACCATTGAGTGTGATGAATCTTGTGAGGCAATGCACTCTAATTACATGACTTTTCGATTTCTTTCTTGCCTATTGATTGAGGACAATCAAACGTTCAAGTTTGGGGGGTTTGATAAGTTCATTATTTCACTCACTTATTTATATTATTCTCTATTATTTTATGTATTTTTATTAAGTTTATATATATAATTCATGCATGAGTCTATAATATGTGGTGTTTTGCTTGTCATGGTGCGTTTTTGCAAGATTAAGGCTTGAATTCACTGGAAAATAGTTTCGAAAGCAGAGACCTGCAAGAGTAGCAATGAAGATTTTCTCCACTGAAGGAATTCGGGCTATTGGCACATGGCAATGGATACAACTTTGAGTTAGCTTCCCAACGCAACTGGAATCGGGTCAATCGGAGTTCGGGAGTGAAAGTTATGGCCAAAACCGTGAGACCGCGTAGACGGGGCAAAGCTCGACTTCGATCGATGGAGAATCGACCTCGACCGAGGGGCAGAGCTCTACTTCGACCGATGCCCACTCACCTCGGTCGAGGTGCATCAAATCTGGCGGATTTTTGAGTTAAATACAAATCAAATCATATCTTTAGCCCTAGACTTGATAGGATACACATCTACACCTATAAATAAGCCTTAAATTCGAGTTTTATTTATCTCTTATGACCTTTTATCATCATATATCATCCTGAATCATATTTTACAACTCTGGAAGCATTCAACATCCTTTATTTTCCAGCATGAACCTTTATTTTCTTGTAAGTTATTTTTATGCATTTTAATAATATATTTTGTTTTGGTTTTCTATCTGCGATGAGTGGCTAGAAACCTTAGCGGTATCTAGGGAAACGAATATCAATCAATTGCATATTTAATTGATTAACAATAAATTGTTTGGTTTTGAATTCCTTTTTTAATTGTTAGGATTTAGAATTAATCAGATCGAGAGATAGAATTAATTCTAGGTTTACAATTATTGATTGAAGGATTGAACAGTGAAAATTGATAACATGAAAAGGATTTCAATACAGTTAACAATCTGTCTTAGGGAAAGATAATAATTGTTGGCTTTAATCTGAGGATTTATGAAAGATCTATTAGTATTGTGTTATTGAGGCCGACAAAGCATATACATTCACATACTAGTAATCTAGGCTATAATTGTCCGACCAAGGAGTTATAGTACATTAAGATTTCCCACCAAAGCAAATTAATTGATTATGTGTATTTTGATTGATAGTTCGCCCTAGGATCTGTGTCTCTTTAAATCTGCTTTCAAAATCTTTAAATTTCCGTTTTGTTTCTTTAAATTCCAAAACTTAAAACCCCTGATTTCTGATAACTCAAACAATAGATTTTAGGATCATGGCTAGTACATGAAGTGATTTCATTATACAATTCCTCTGGGTTCGACAACCTTGGGGTTAACTATAAATTTATTTGCCGTTGTATCTGCAATTAGTCTATAAAAATAACAGCGATCACAGTTAAGGAGATACTATGACTGAGCGATATGTAAGAGTTTGTCGGATGATATACTTGTGTACTATTAGGGATGAGGTGCCATACTTAGGGATAGTCGATCATGTTGTGGCTCCCGTGTCGTAGCGTGACCAAGCGGGCCTATGTATGGTTGGGCCATCACAGTGGTTAACTTGGGTTGTTGTGTCAAGTGGATTGGATCGATTTGTAATCGGCCCCAATAATAGCCCCCTTATTTCTCAAGGAACTAAGAATGATTTCATTGGGAAATAAACTGAAAATCAGACCATTACTTAAAATGACATACTATAGAAAATACTTATTTAGGCATTCGGTTGGTCGAACGATAGGGGCAAGTGCACTTTGTCATTAGCCATTTTTGTTTAGAGGCCGCATTTATGGGATTGCGCATTCCGGGAAGCACGCATTCCTCTTGTTAATTTGGTGGTGTCAACTTTATCGGGTGTGTGGACTCTTCTGGGGATCGGGATCTCTTCTCGCAATGCGGTGGCTTTTTAGTGCCGATATCTAGCTAGCTCAAATGGTTTGGGAGGCCCTTCGGGGTCAACACCCATTTTTGGTGATTAGAGATTTTTTAATCCCAATATCGAATTTATGGGGTCTGGCAGCCCTATGGGGTTAACATACCTATCATTGATTCAAGGTTTTTTAAGCATCGATATTGAATTTGCAAGGCTTGTAGTCCACTAGGGATTAATATCTCTTTCTTCGATTGATCACTGATAACTCATGAAAACAAGTTATATTCCTATCAAATCTCTTATTTTTTGAAAGGTTAAGGTCTGTTTTAGCGTTCGTTTCGTATTATGTTACCGTTTATGTGCTTTTCAATAATGTTGAAAAGGAGCAGCCATGGCATGCTTGTTTGCGTATTTTATGTTGTAAAGCCTGTTGTGGGTACAACATCTCCATGTTGAAGGCTATGTTGTGCAAAGATGATGCTGATAGTCAGGCAAGTCAACTCAAAGGGAGTTGACGTGGACCAAAACCAAGGGTGAGCCATGCAAATTCCGCCGTTGTAAGCCAGAGGTGTTTAGATGGCATACGTCCCAAGCTAATGGGTGTGCGATAGCACAATGGGGGAACCAACATCTAGTCAGATGTTGAAAAGTCAAAGAAAAAGCAGCTGGAATATAGATGTGCACTATTGGAAAAGCTTGGAGATGGGGGGACCATATGCTGATGATGTTGAAGTGGAGCCACAATGGCCGGGTGACGTAGCAACACGACTGTAGAGGAGTTAGCATGCCATGAGAAAAGGGCTGGAAAATGGTCATTGGAGGCCTAAGGTGAAGGGATTTCGTTGTCCTGAATTGAATCACTTAATCCATGTAAGCCCATGTCGGTAATTGGATATCAAAATAAATTACTATGCCTATGATTAATCCTAGCATGCTCCTATTGAATATGCATAAGAAGGTTTATGCGGAATACCTGGATTGCAGAAACTGAAGAACGCAATGTGCAGAGATTATATCATTGATTCTCTTTCTTTCGCAACAAGATTTAATCATACAAGATGAAGAATTAAATCTATGAAATTAATTAAATTAATTTAAAAAATTAAGGAGAGAGAAGAATAAAAAGATCCTCCAGATCTGATGTTCTGATCTTTATCCCAACATCGATCCGAAAATTTGGTGAAGATTTACTCCAGATTCCGTGCCTATCGAGAAGCAGAACTTCCTCCTCGTTCTCAGATCTCCAATCGCCAATCACAGCTCCCAAATCCTGGTTTGCTACTTAGCAACTTATGATCTTGTGGTGTGTTGTGATCTGAGAACCCGAGGCCTATTTATAGGAAAAATCTGATCTCAGATGGGCTTGAGCTTTCATGGGCCAGACCAGGGACCAGTATGCAAATAGCAAATATGGCCAATCAATTAATTAATTCTCATATTCAACCCAAAATATAATTAATTAATTAATATTGATTCATGCCACTAGAGAATCAATACCGTCCTCCCTATTTGCAACGACGTTATGTGGAACGGGTTGTATAGGCTCGGTATACCCCCACATTTAAGGTTACAAACATTAATTAATTAATTTAAGCTCTTACAAGCTATTAAAGTAATTAACATCTTATATTCCTAAGTCAATCCATTCAACCCTTTTCACTTATGCTTGAACTTAATCAGCCTACAGGACTTTAGCATAACGAACCTTTTTAACTGAGTCTACAATAGGCTATGTGAATCGCCATTTATTTCTTGACCCCAAATTCGTTTTATGGATATCAAAATAAATGTTATGACAAACATTAAATGCCCTATTCATGCTCCTATTTAATTTAATGTGTAGATTCAAAGGAATACTTCAACTCCTGCAGATTGAATAACGGTGGTAGATGGTTGATGGTGTTCCTACATATCTGATCTATTCCCTTGCTCGATCCATAAATATGGTGAGGATGTGCTACCGGATTGAAATAACTACCCACTCTCTCAGTCTCTCTAGGGTTTCTGATTTGAAACTTCAAACTTATGTGTGAAGTGAGAGAATTGATATATTTATATAGATTTGGAGAATGGGCTATTAGAGTTTAATAAACCCTAATGGGCTCTGAGTAGTGTTGGGTCAGACCAGGGATCAAATGCAAATAATAAAGTGGACCTCCTATTAATTAATTCCATGTTCAACCCAGAATATAATCAATTAATAAACATTAATTCATGCCACCAGAGAATTAATGCTGACCTACCTCTTTATCACCATGTTATTAGGAACGGGTTGCATTGACTTGGTTAATCCCCATATTTAAGGTTTCAGACATTCATTAATTATTTAGCACATGAAAATTACCTGCAATTAATTAATCTTTTATTATTCATGAGTAGTACCACTCAACCCTTATCGCTCATGCTTGAATCAATGATCCAGCCAGCAGGACTTAGCATAACGAACCTCGTGAGCTTCCCAGGGAATGTCACCATCCTGAAACAAATATGGTTATCTAAATCCAGCCTGAGGAAACCTCACACAAACTGCCATCACCCAAGATGCATGTATACGAGTACATATAAGACTCTCCACCATAGCAAGTCAAAGTGACAGTCAACACATGTGTGCCCCTCACCTTTCAATAGACTTTAGATCCTACCAAGTTACCGAGATATTTACTCATTCATATGTCAAGTCGAATGGTTTATCTCACTATTAATCCTATCAATACATTGAGATGTACCCAGTCACACAAAGCAATCAAGATAAACAACTTATGGACTTGTGTGTCGTAGCCTAAACCGACAGCCAAACCAGAAATTGTCTCCACTATGATAATTGTTTATATCTCGCTAGGTCGAATGATCTATACGATCTTCTATGATCTCTTACATACCGTATGATCTCCCTATCGACGAGATAATTAGATGTATTTGTTCGCATCGTATGATTGTTAATTCAGACATGAGTTGTTTATTGCAAGTCATTAATGATTACTAGTATATCAAACATAATATTTCCAAATATACCAATCATAATATTTTTATGCATACAATTCCAACAAGCTCCCACTTTTACTCAAAGCATTATACCATTACTTTCCAGAGTATAACATGTGTCTATTCTAATCTAGCCATTATTTGGTCACTAAGTAGCCGACATCTACCTCAGCCCTAGGTTATGAACATGACCCTCGTATCCCTTCTAAGGTAAGCCCTTTGTAAATGGATTTGCTCTGTTATCCTTAATGTTTATCTTATCTATTAACACATCGCCCTTCGCTATGATTTCTCGCATGATGTGGTACTTTCTCTCTATGTGCTTTGACACCTTGTGAGTTCTTGGTTTCTTAGAGTTTGCTACTGCACCAGCATTATCACAATGTACCGTGATAGTCTTGGGCAAACTGAGAACAATATCTAACTCTTTGAGGTAGTTCCGGAGCCATACTGCTTCTTTAGAAGCCTCTGAAGCTGCCACATACTCAGCTTCCATGGTGGAGTCCGCGATACATTTCTGTTTCGCACGCCTCCATGATACAGCTCCACCTCCCAAGGTGAACACATAGCCCATGGTCGATCTCTTCTCATCCTGATTCGACTGGAAATCTGAATCCATATAACCCACAGGGGACAAAGTCTCACACTGATAAACGAGAAAATAGTCTCGAGTTCTTTTCAGATATTTGAGAATATGTTTGACAGCAGTCCAGTGCACCTGTCCAAGGTTAGACTGATATCTGGCCACCATGCCCACGACATAACAAATATCTGGCCTCGTACATAGCATCACATGATGGGTTTTTTATACTGAAAGCATTTATTATAATGAGTATACAACGGTTCATTTCTCATATCTGTCAAACAATCTTACATGTATGTAACAATGTTATCCTATTGTCTCACCGATAGGGACGATCATACGGCGTGTAGTAGATCGCAGAAGACAGTATGATCACTTGACCTAGTGAGACATAAACCTGATCACAACCGAGATAGCGTATGAGGATACGTCTGTCCGGATGGCTGCAACATCGTCAGAATAAGTAGTCTGTCTTGGTTACTTGACATGCTGGTACGCAAGGGTGGCGTATTGATGAACTGCAATGAGATGTATTCGACTGTCTGACATCAACGAATACAAGATCTCGATATTGATTGAGTCCGAACCCAAACAAAGGTTTAGGGGTTTGCACGGGTTGACTGTTGCTTTGACTTGCCATGGTGGAGAGCCTGAGTAACGTGCTCATATATCCGCATCTTTGGTAACAGCAGTTCGTATAGTACCGCCTGAGACTGGGTTTAGGTAACCATATCCGAGTAATAGGATGGGGGACATTCCCTGAGGAGATCAATGACATTCATCGTGCCAAAATCCTGCAGGCTGATTAAGTTCAGGCACGAGTGATAAGGATTGAGTGGTACTACTCAGGAATAATAAGATATTAATTAATTGTAGATAGAGCTTGTCAGAAGCTCCGATTAATTAATGAATGTCCGGTAACCTTAAATATGGGGATTCTCAATTAATGCAGCCCATTCTCATAACGTGGTAATAAAGGGGTAGGTCAGTATTAATTCTGTGGTGAAAAAAATTAATATTAATTAATTAATTGTATCATGGGTTGTGGACATGGGAATTAATTAATTTATAGGTCCACTTTATTATTTGCATTAGGTCCCAGGTCTGGCCCAATTAAATATGCTGAAAAAGGCTTAGTAGCCCATTAGGGATAAAATTCTGGGTCTATAAATAGACCACTCTCTCTCAGAAACCCTAGCCACTTTTGTGATTATTCAAATCAGTCAAAACCCTAGATCAGAGAGAGAGAGGGGCGGTGCCTGTAGAGGGGAGAAGGAAGGGTTTTTCTGCTCCGGCCTACATCACAGATCTGTGGAATCCTCACCAGTAGCAGATCTGAACAGCATTGGGATATAGATCTGAAGATTTGATCTGGAGAACAAGATCTTTGTTTTCTTTGTTTTTTCTTTTCAATTAAATCTTGAAATTAGTGTTCTAATTTCATATTCCGCAGATTTAATTGAATCGCGTGGTTTGTTCAAGTTTTGGAATTCAAACGCGAAAGATTGGTACAGAATCGACGGAGTTCAGGTAAACTCGATAATCAACGAATCGCATTAACTTCATAGGAGCATGCTAGATTTTTGTGAATTTAGATTATATGCAATATCCATTAATCGATCCGGTTCACATGGGTTTTTGTGATTCGGTTCACTGAAAATCCCTACATCACATACATGAGACTTCTCACTGCCGAAGCATATGGTACTTTACCCATCTTATCCTTCTCCTCTTCTGTTGCTGAGCATTGTGCCTTAGACAGAGGAACACCATGTCTGAAAGGTTGCAATCCTTTCTTGGCATTTTGCATGCTAAAACTAGCAATCAAAGTGTCACTATAACGACCCGAGACAAGCTTAACATTTTCTTCTTGCGATCATGCAAGACTTTAATCCCAAGGATGTATCAATCGTCTCCTAGGTCCTTCATTTGAAACTGTTCGGATAACCATCTCTTTATGTCTGACAACACCTTCACATCGTTGTCGAATAGAAGAATGTCATCTACATAAAGTGCAAGGAATACCATGTTGGAGTATACTGTAAAGAAAACTTTTAAGTGAGCTTTGTCATGTGTTTGATCTCTTTGATTAAACTGAAATCAATATAAAATAAATGTTATCACATTGTTGCTTTCTTATGATTGCATGTACATCTACTTATCTTATACTGTAGACAATGTGGTGGGTGTGTCGTCCCACGGAAGATCGCATTGTTGGGTTCCTTATAAGATATAAAATGTATTCACAACTGAGATAGTTCTGGATAAACTATCGTTATAGGTTGTAGTATAAACGTGAGATAACTAGTCTTGGTTATTAGTTCATACTAGTGCATGACGTGTTCTTCTGTTGTGACTCTATAAAGAACCAAGGTCTCGGCGACTTTGTTAATTCTTAATCCTAGATGTGATATTTAGATATATGCAAATGATTGTTTGTTATTTTGACTTACCATGGGTGAGAATCAAAATGATGATTCAATGTGCTCCATATCTTGGGTAGCAACATTATTTGTATGTGCTTATTTAGTCATATTAGGGCACCGTGTCCTGGACATCCAGGTTGATGACATCCCCTTAAGGAGCTCATAAGTTTTATCGTATTAAACCCTGCAGGTGGAATTTATTCCAATACGATAATAATGTTGAGCGGGTACTACTTAAGGAATTAAGATATTAATTAATTAATGTTGTCAGAGCTTTTAATTAATTAATTAATGGATGTGCGTTATCTTAAACACGGGGAATTAATTAAGTCAAATAGAAGCCCTGATTCACATCGGGATAGGATGGCAGTTGCAACATTAATTCTCTAGTGGAATGAATTAATGTTATAAGTTCAAATTATATTCTGGGCTGAATATATGTGTTTGGACTTATGGGTGGCCCAATCCTAAACCTTCAAGAGATCCCTGGCCTAGCCCAACTAGAATCCCTAGAAGATGTCTATAAATTAGATCTTATGGTTGAGAGAAGAACCCTAATTGTCATTTCCATAAGTTCATGTGTTGAACGACGGCTAGGTTTAGTTCTCTCAAACATTGTAGATCTAGTTTTGGTTGGCATATAACGATTCGGAGGATTGATGTCCACCCGACATCCGATCATGGTTCGCGGGACACAGGGTAGAAGATCTCCAGTGGAATCAATCTCCTGATCTATAGATTTATTAAGGTTATCACTAATCTTTTCGATTTAATCTTATTAAACCATGTATGTGTACAATTGGTATCCAACATCAATCGTGGGGATGAATCGCCTTCACCGTCGTATTCCATCAATTGGTATTAGAGCCTCCTTCGTGGTTGTTGGCTCTGCATGAGATGTGCAGTTGGCTTATTGTATTTTAAATCATTTAAGCATGTCGTCGATGATTTTATATATTTGTTTTGTTCCTCGTGGCTCCAGATCTATTTTTGGTTTTGGTGGGATGGTTTATTCGCAGTTTGTAATTGTTTTTCACCATGAGAAAATCCGTGGTTAGTGTAGGAAATGATGTAATTTTATTTCCTATAATTTTATATCAATTTTGATGTAATTTGCTGCGAAAAAAGAGACCAAGAAATGAAGAACACGAAGAACAAACATCGACAGAAAACTACCAAATCGCAGTCACGCAGGGGCTGTTCGTGGCTCAACCACGGCCTATCGACTTTTGTCGATGGAGTTAACCGCCCAATGGTGCTTGAGCTGGGTCGGCGGACATCACTGCCGCACCACCGACAACCATGGACGGCGATGGCAGGTGGTGCAGCAGCAGCTGCAAACGCGCGCGATTTTAGGTTGTGCAGCAGCCTGTCTTTGCGGCATCCCCGACGCGCGGTGTGGCGGCGATTGGCAACGACGGTGGTTGGCAGTGGAAGCCCAATGGTAGGAGATTACCGGGATGTGAGTGGTGGTCCAGATCGATGGGGGAGGCGGCAACTGTGGTGGCGAGAAGTCAGCCGCTTGCGCTGATCTTCCTCGCGACAGCTCGTGCAACCTATCTTCTTCGCGTCGCCAGTGGCGATTCTAGTGAGGATCATTGGTTCCGGCGACATGGAGTTGGTTGCGGTGGTGAGGGCTTCAAAGCCCAGGGGCTGATTGGCGATGAGGACGGTGGTATTAGCGGCGATTGCCGCTTGAAAATGGCTGCATGCGAGAATCTCGCGATTCTGTCTGCGTGTGGCCTAATTTTGTGCGTCGATTGGTGGTTATTTCGGGCTGTATCCATAATTCCAACGACATGATCTGACTTTCCATACTTAGGGCTTCAATGCCTAATAGGTTTTGGAGGTTGATTATCGATCGTGGCGGCGCAATGGGCTGAGGAAGTCGGCCCAGTCGCAAGAAAACCCTAATTTACTAGGTTGACAGCATGTAGCTGGAAATTTTTCTGTGTTCATTCGAAGGCGATCCTCTTATGGATTTCCAGTACCGATGACATGCAATTGAAGTCCAAACCTAGGGCATTAAAGCCCAGTAGGTTAACAACATGATTGTCATTAGAATCGATGGAAACAGAGGCGAGAAAAGTGCCTTGTGCACTGGTTTTTCGCCCAGGCTGCTCAACTAGCCATTTTCTCCGGCCAATTGGCGGCGATTCAAGGGTAAATCTCCGGTCCTATTGGTCGGAGATGGAAGTCCAAACTTTGGTCTTCAAATCCCATTAAGTTTCGATCGTTGACCGTGCGTCATTTGGTAGCAATGGTGGCTTGAAAAAGACCGTTTGCAGTAAATTTAAAAAGCCCAAATTTGAATTGTTCGAGGCCCGGATCCGATTCGAAGGCCCATTTGAAGAGCTATATATCCGATATTCATGTAATATAATAGGTAGATATGCAGGTACATATCTTGGGGCCACGAGGACATTTTATATGTTCTTGCATGATGTGTATTTAATTTTCTAATCATGTTGTATGTTTTACATGTTAGGAGCATGCTAGGATTTATTTAATTCTTTATTGTAGGGTGTCAAAAACCTTCAACTTAAAATGACTAAGTGAGTTAAAATAAATTTTAATTAATTTATTTAGGCCTCCACAATTGGTCTTATAAGTGATTGTGGATGTTGTTCGCAGTACCCTGGGAGTCTCCCCCTAACGGATACAACATTCACTGGTTCACTGGATAAGACTTTTAATAAAAATAAATTTTATCTTTAAATGAAGTGTGTGGCACTCACGTGACCCTAGGCGTCACCCCCAACGGATGTGTCATTCATGGTTCATTGGTAAAGATTTAATTCAAGATAACCTTAAGAAATTATTTGCAAGCGATGTAAAGTCCTAACGATAAGGTTATCAATTGTGAAATAATTTTCTTATTGGTTAAATTGTGGTCATCACTTAGATGTGAATTTCTATATAACTCCCCAACAGAGTCCTTGTTTTAATTCACATGGCCTGTGTATATGGCCCGACTATTAATTCCATTCACCATAAAGTAGAGGTTGACGTGATATTGGAATTAAAGATAGTTTGTCTGGTCAACGGATATATGTGTAAACGTCCACCCACCGTGGCTTGCATATATAATTGTTGGGCTGTTGGAGGTTGCATTAACAATGATTTTGAAGGTTTCCATGTTTTATGCTTCAATTAATGTGATTTAAATGCTTACGTGTTTGCATTTAATTTATTTTAGTGATAATCATGTCGTTTAATCCGCTTATGACTATTCTCAAACAAAACAAGCTTACTGGTCCAAACTACTTGGACTTTAAAAGAAATCTGGATATAGTACTGGTTGCTGATGATTACAAATTTGTACTCAACACACCTGCTCCAAGACCTTTAACTCCTACTTCTACTGAAGAGCAAAGGGAGGCTCACAAGAAGTGGAATAAGGCTAATGAGATGGCTCGTTGTTACATTTTGGCTTCCATGTCAAATGCAGCAACATCATCAGAATATGCCTAATGCTTCTGATATTATGTTGAACCTCCAAGAACTCTTCGGTGAGAATGATAAGTCTGCTCGGTTTGAGGCAATGAGGAAAATTATGTCTACCTCTATGCCTGAGGGAGTGTCTATTAGAGATCATGTTCTCAAGATGATGGAATATCTTCATGAGATTGATCTTCTTGGTGGAAATATCGATAATGATTCAAAAATCGATATGGTTCTACACTCACTTCCTAAATCCTTTGAGAACTTCTGCTTGAACATGATCATGGGTAAGAAGGAGTACACTTTGGCTGAACTCCTTACTGAATTGACTGCAGCGGAAGGTCTCATGGGTAAGGGGTCACAAGCTCTAGTTTCTTTTAAGGCATCCTCTTTATTGTCTCACGGCGGTAAGAAAAGGACAGTGGGAGTAGTGGGAGCAAACGAGTAGCACCTTCTGGTAGTGTGGCACCTTCTGGTGGTGTCAAGAAACTAAAGGGAAAGTGCTACAAATGCAACCGGTCTGGGCATTAAAGATCTAATTGTCCCCTCTTGAAAAAGGGTAACTCGGGTATGTCTTCTGCTTTAGTTGTTGAAACATGTTTTGCGGCTTGTTCTACTATCTCTTGGATAGTAGATACTGGTGCCACTGATCATGTTTGTTTTTCTCTGCATGGTTTTATGCAGATAAGACAACTGAATGAAGGTGAGATTACCGTACGCTTGGGGAATGCTGCAAAACTGGTGACTGTTGCAATGGGAGATTTGAACTTATCTTTTTCTGATAATGTTTTAGTTTTAAAAGACGTTTTATACGTGCCTAGTTTTTGAAAGAATTTAATTTCAGTTTTAAAACTATTTTCGAATGGATATTCTGTTATTTTTAATAACAATGTTGTTATTATGAGAAATAACTCTTTTATTTGTTATGGCATGTTGGAAAACTCTTTATATACTATTACTTGTGCATATCATACGGTAACTAAGACTCATGCATCTTCATTATCTAAGAGAAAAGCTTCTTCTCTGTTGAATCAAACATATCTTTGGCATTTGAGATTGGGTCATATTAATTGGAGGAGGATCCAAAGACTGGTAAGTAGTGGATCATTGGAGTCTCTCCAAGTTGAACCATTCTCAGTCTGTAAATCCTGCTTGGAGGGTAAAATGACTTCCCGGCCTATTAAGGCTAAGGGAAATAGAGCCAAAGATGTGTTAGAACTGATTCACTCTAATTTGTGTGGGCCTATGTCCATTCAAGCAAGAGGTGGTTTTGAGTATTTTGTGACTTTCACGGATGATTAATCAAGGTTTGGATACATTTACTTGATGCGCCGCAAGTCTGAATGCTTTGACAAGTTCAAAGAATTTAAGGCTGAAGTGGAGAATCTGCAAGGTAAAAGTATCAAGTCACTACGATCTGATCGTGGTGGCGAATACCTCAGTGCTGATCTAGGTAATACTTATTGGATAATGGGATTACATCTCAATTGTCTGCGTCTGGTATTCCGCAACACAATGGTGTACGAGAGAGAAGAAACAAAACTCTATTAGATATGGTGAGGTCAATGATGAGTTATGCTACTTTGACTACTTCATTTTGGGGTTATGCTTTGGAAACAACAATGTACCTTCTAAATCGATTCCAAAGACTCCAATAGAATTGTGGACTGAGCGAAAGCCTAGTTTGAACCACATTCGAGTTTGGGGTTGCCCAACACATGTGTTGGATAAGGAAGCAGATAAGTTGGCATCTAGAATGAAAGTACGGATGTTTATAGGATATCCTAAGGGTACGAGAGGCGGTTGCTCTTATAGTTCCAAGGATCAAAGAGTAGTGGTAAGCACCAATGCCCGATTCTTGGAGGAAGACTATATAAGTGAGCATAAATCCAAGAGTGAGATTATTCTCAATGAGTTGAGAGGAGACAATGGTACACCGAGTGTACTAAGTCATATACCACAAGAAGCTACACAACGTGTTGACTCTAATGTACCTACACAGGTACTGCCTCGTCGCAGTGGGAGGGTTGTTCTTCAGCCTGATCATTTCATGGGTGTGGGAGAGTCTTCGGATTTGGTCCATATTGGTGAACATGAAGCAAACGATCCCTGGACTTACTAAGAGGCAGTCCAAGATGTAGATGCAACATCTTGGCATAAGTCTATGGATTCTGAAATTGAATCTATAGATGTTATGGGTGTGTATGACCTTACAGACCTTCCTGAAGGCAAAAGGGCCATTGGGTGTAAGTGGGTCTATAGGCTAAAGAGAGGATTTGACGGAAAGGTCATCGCCTTTAAAGCACGGTTGATGGCGAAGGGATTCACTCAAAAAGAGGGAATCGATTACGACGAAACTTTCTCACCGGTAGCTATTCTAAAGTCGATCCTTATACTCTTATCCATAGCAAATTACATGGACTATGAGGTTTGGCAAATGGATGTCAAGATAGCTTTCCTTAATGGAAATTTGGATGAAGACATCTATATGCGACAACCAAAGGTTATGTAAAGAAAGGCCAGGAGCATCTTGTATGGAAGCTGAAGAAGTCTCTTTATGGACTAAAGCAAGCTTCTAGATCTTGAAACATTTGAAGGGATTTTCAGTGAACTGAATCACAAAAACCCAAGTGAACCAGATCGATTTATGGATATTGCATATAATCATAATTCACAAAACCTAGCATGCTCCTATGAATTTAATTCGTAGATAAAGAGATTACCGTAAATCCGTAGAGTCTGATCCGATCTTTCGCGTTTGAATATCCAACTTTCAATTCAACCCGCGATTCGATTAAATCTGCGGAAACAGAAATTAGAAATCTAATTTCTAGATTAATCGAAAAACAAAGAAAAGAAGAGAAAGAAAAAATCTTGTTCTCCAGATCAGATCTTCAGGGCTGTATCCCAATGTTGTTCAGATCTGCTACTGGTGAGGATTCCACAGATCTGTATCAGTAGGCCAGAGTCGAAAACCCTTCTCCTCCCTCTACTGCATGCGCCGCCCTCTCTCTCTCTCTGATCTAGGGTTTTGACTGATTTTGAATAATCACAAAGTGGCTAGGGTTTCAGAGAGTGAGAGGTCTATTTATAGACTCGGGTTTTATCCCTAATGGGCTACTGGGCTCAATTCAGCATATATTACTTGGGGCAGTCCTGGGACCTAATGCAAATAATAAAGTGGGCCTATAAATTAATTAATTCCCATGTCCACCACCCAGGATACAATTAATTAATTAATATTAATTCTTTTTCACCACAGAATTAATACTGACCTACCCCTTTATTACCACGTTATGAGAACAGGCTGCATTGATTGAGAATCCCCATATTTAAGGTTACCGGACATTCATTAATTAATCGGAGCTTCTGACAAGCTCTATCTACAATGAATTAATATCTTATTATTCCTGAGTAGTACCACTCAATCCTTATAACTCGTGCCTGAACTTAATCAGCCTGCAGAACTTTGGCACGATGAATGTCATTGAGCTCCTCAGGGAATGTCCCCATCCTATTACTCTGATATGGTTACCTAAACCTAGTCTCAGGCAGTACTACACGAACTGCTGTTACCCAAGATGCGGATATACGAGCACGTTACTTAGGCTCTCCACCATGGCAAGTTAAAGAAACAGTTAATCCGTGCAAACCCCTGAACCTTCGTTAGGGTTTGGACTCAATCAATAATGAGATCTTGTATTCGCTGATGTTAGACAGTCGAATACATCTCACTGCGGTCCATCAATACGCCACCCTTGCGTACCAGCATGTCATGTAACCAAGACTGACTACTTATTCTGACAATGCCGCAGCCATCCGGACAGACGTATCCTCATATGTTGTCTCGGATGTGATCAGGTTTATGTCTCACTAGGTCAAGTGATCATACTGTCTTCTGCGATCTACTACACGCCGTATTATCGTCCCTATCGATAAGACAAGAGGATACCATTGTTACATACATGCAAGTTTGTTTGACAGATAGGAGAAATAAACCGTCGTATACTCATTATAATAAATACTTTCAGTATACAAAACCCATCAACATTCTCTTTGACGAAGTGATCAAGTCCTTTGGATTTGAACAGTGTCAAGACAAAAGTTGTGTGTACAAAATAAGCAATGGAAACGTGGTGGTATTCTTAGTACTGTACGTAGATGATATTCTTCTAATTGGCAACAATGTGAAGGTATTATCGGATGTAAAGGTGTGGCTGTCAGAACAGTTTCAGATGAAGGATTTGGGAGATGCTGCGTACATTCTTGGTATTAAGGTCATTCGTGATCGAAAGAAAAGAATGTTGTGTTTGTCCCAGACTTCCTATATCGATACTTTTATTGCCAGGTTTAACATGCAAAATTCCAAGAAATGATTGTTGCATTTCTGACATGGAGTTCCTCTATCTAAGGACATGTGTCCCAAAACGCCAGATGAGATAGAGGAGATGGCAAAGGTTCCTTATGCTTCGGCTGTAGGAAGCCTTATGTATGTTATACTCTATACTAGACCTGATATCTGCTATGCAGTTGGCATGGTGGCAAGATATCAATCTAACCCTGGTTAGGGGCATTGAACTGCGGTAAAACATATTCCCAAGTATCTGAAAAGAACTCGTGATTAAATGTTGATTTACCAATCTGATAGTCTGACCCCTTTGGGTTATTCAGATTCAGATTTTCAAGCCGACCGAGATACGAGAAAGTCCACCTTGGGTTATGTGTTTACCTTGGGAGGTGGGGCTATATCATAGATTTGCGTAGCTATGAGATAACCTTAGCAAGGATGCGAGATTTGAATCGATTGACTTTAGTATGTATTGATTGTGATAGTGGTTGAGTATGCCTATGAATGTAGAAAACCGCATGATTACTTGTTTTGAAACTTACAAAGGCATCATGTTTGATGATGATTTGATGTTTACTATGGAAGAATTGTTGTCCCAAGTGTGAGAATTGAGCCTTAAAATCGATTGTGAGTGTGTCTGCATTATTGAGTATCTCTAGAACTTGCTTTGTTTCTTTTTCAAGACTGCTAAGTGTGCATAGGTTTAGGAAATGATTTTAGGCCATCTTTTTTTGGCCTATTTATCCCATACACTGTCCTAATTAAATATTTATCCCTAGTCAGCCCTTTTGAGCCTATGAATTCTCTTTCTTTGTCTATAAGTTGGAAAAGGATAGGGGAATCAACTCTTGTCTATGAGAGTGAGTTGGGAATTGTTTGAGAAAGGATAAGATAATATTAGAAGTGTAAAAACAAAAGGTTGGGTTCTAGAAAAAAATGTATTGTGTTTAATCCTTATAACCTCAAATGAATATTCAAAATTGTTTAAGAGCATAAAAGGATACGTGAAAAAAAAAATTCATGTGTGAATAAAAGAGCCATGAGTTGTGTTGAACATCTAAGGAGTTGGGTAGATGATTGATAGACAGTGGATTAAGATTGATGAAGTGGACGCACTGAATTTGATTTTAAGTCACTTGGCCAAATATTTCCCTACCTTTCACTAAAAAACTCCATTACAACCTTGAATAAAGTCCTTTCTGATCTTAGACTTGTGTGCACATATTTGTAGTGGAGATTTAGAATATTTGCAAGCCTATGGTAGAACTTGATTTGCATGACTTTGTGTGATCTCATAATTATCCTAAACACTTGAGTGAATGAGTGAAAACAATTCCCTTGTGAGTCTTCCATGGTTTACTGATCTTCTGATTCTTACAAAGTGTTGATATTTTGTGGATTTACGAGTTTGATTGTGATGAATCTTGTGAGACATTGCACTTCTCTTCTACTTGAACTTTTGATTCATTCTTTTGTTGATTGAGGACAATCGAGTGTTTAAGTTTGGGGGGATTGATGAGCTCGTATTTTACCTCACTTATCACATTGTTTTCTTATTGGTTTCTTACATTTACTTGAGTTTTAGTTAATAATCGAGCATGAGTCAAGTTTATTGGGGTATTATGCTTGCCATGGTGTGTTTTTGCAGGTTTTGGGCCAAATTCAATGGAAACCCGTACCGATAGTAGCAAATGTTCAAAGAAACAGTCACGAATTCTTCCACAGCTGGAATCCGAGCTAATGGAGCACATAATTGGAAATATCTTTGAGTTAGCTTTCCAATGCAACTGGAATCGGTTCAATCGGAGTTCGGGAGTGAAAGTTATGGCCAAAATCATGAGACTGCGCAGAAGGATCGCAAGAGGGAAAAAGTCTTTGTCTCGACCGATATGAAGTCCACGTCGACCGACGCAAGCTCCACGTCGACCGAGATGGGCCCAGAAAAGGAATTTTCGAGATTTTATGGTTAAATCATATTTTTGGCCCTAGATCCCAATTTATACACCTCTACCTGTATAAATACTTGTTTTTGGCTCGAGTTTTAGGAGATCTACCAGTTCCTTTCAGTTCCTTTCAGTTCTTCATTTAGTTTTCTCTTGGATTATTGAAGTTTTAGTTATTTTGGAGAGAATTCCTCTTTACTTTTATTGTTGAATCTTTACCTTCTAATGCAATCTTTATTTTTCATTGTTATGTCTTTCTTTAATATGTTAGGCTAGAACCCTAACAGGTTCTAGGGTTTCTCCATCTGTGATGCATGATTAGATTCAATTGTTCAAACCCTTAAAATTGGTTTAAATCCTATGTTTTATTTTAAATCTATTCTTATTGAAGGATCGAGAGATGAAGATTGAGGTAGGTTGCAGTTATTAATCGAAGGACCGAGAGGTGAAGGTTAGTAATAGGAAGTTAGGATTTAATACTTTTGATTATCTGTCCGACCAGGAAGATTTTAATTGTAGGATAAATCTAATATTTATTGAAATTAATTAACTTTGTGTGTTTGAGACCGAGAGGAGATAACCACTAGTTAATAATTTAGGATTTAATTGCCCGACCAAAGGAATTAATTCCACTTTAACAAATTTCCACCAAAATTATCTTTTCTAGGTTTGAATATTTGTTTCTTGCATGTTGATCAGATTGGTAGATTTCCCTAGAATTTGTGCTTTTTAATATTTGAATTTTCTCTCTTTAATTATTTGTCTTGAAAAACCCAAAACCCTTAAAATTGATTTGCCCAAACAAAGGTTTTGAAAACTATATTCAGTACATGATTTTCCCTCCTTGCACTATCCCTGTGGGTTCGACAACCTCTGAGTTTTATAAATGTATTTGCTCCATGCTATGATTTGTATGCAGATTTAGCATAGATCAAGATGCTCTGAGCTCTGCACCTTAGAGCTAGGCTTTGGAATCGGGTGTTAACTCATTCAAAACGGGTCGGGGTAGGTTCACTTAGGTCGTGGCCCCAACAAAGATCAAATCCCTGCGCAACCAGTTCAATAGTTTATACGATCCAGGTATTCCGTATAAACCATCTTATGCATTTAAATAGGAGAATGCTAGGATTAATCACATGCATAGTAATTTATTTTTGATATCCAATGTTCAGCCTGGGTTATGGATTGGCAATTCAGTTTGTAAACAATCCCTTTAATTGATATCAGAGCCAAGTTGAATTAATGCGCTCTGCCAGTAATATAATATTGCCTAAGATTATGCATTACTATTATTAATGAATTGTTATGAATGGAAGTATGGATTGTATAGTTTTTTGTTCCCCGTGATTCTCAGTTTAATCGGCCCATTTATACGGATTCATTTTTTTAATCCACTAGATAAATCCGTGGTTAGATTTGTTTTTCCAATTGCAGTAGGATGTTTTTCCTTGTAAATTCAATTGTAAATTAAATCTGTAAAAACTAAAGAAGACAAAGAATGCAAAAAAACATGAAGAACAAAAACAACCGGAGCGCAACAACGTATGGCGGCGCTAACACGACGGCAGGTGCCAGAACTCTAGGGTTCTGCGCGACCGCACGCAGTAGGCAATGTGTGGCCGGATCATGGCCGTGTGATGGTGGTGGCACGACACAACGATGGCCGGAGGGCGAGCAACCATCGGGGGTGGCGCACGCAGCGGCGGAACACTATGGTTCACCACCTGTGGGCCGCACGCAGGCAGCAACTTGCGCTCCTCGCAACTCAGTCGTGGTGGTGATATGTGCGGTGGCGGTCAGCGGCAAGCGAGGTTGCAGAAATAGCTACGGCGAGCAAGGCGACAGGGCAATGCACGTGCGGCGAAACTCAAAGTTCTTTAGGAGTGAATTAAATGAGACAACCTTATTATAAAAAATAATGTGTCATGGACCTGGTGTGTGTATGAAAATTCGATTTTTGTATGGGAAGGTTGGTTTTGGTGGTATGTTAGCTTAGATATTATCCAAAGTATAACTCATTTGTGATGTCCCTGCTAAGTAGGATAATATGGTCTTGATTAGTCTCCAATTATTGATTCCATTTGTCTAAGGAAACTGACAAGGATTGGAATTAAAGGACTGGAATTGAAAAATGCAGTTTGGTCAAGTGTTTTGTTGTAAACGTCCACATGTGTGGCTAGCAATAAAATTACTTGGGCAATTGGAGGAAACAGTAATATTGATTTATCATAAGGTTGAAATATTTATTTGTTTCAATAGTTTGATTATGTTTTAATTTATGCTTCATTTATTGTTTTCAAACACGTCTTTACCAAATGTGATCTATAACTCAACACAAAACCAATTAACAGGTCCTAACTTCCAAGAATGGAAACACAACATGGATTACATCCTTGTTCCAGAGGAAAAGAAGTTTGTCCATGATGAGCCGCGATCGGCGACTCCCACTGCTGTATCGACAGCTGAGCAAGTGAGTCATTATAACATGTGGCTCAAGTAAGATAATATAGTGAAATGTGATATGATGACTTCTATGTCCAAGGTGTTACAACTTCTGTGAAGAAGTCTAAAAGAATACCAGGCGTAGCTGCAAAGAGGGACAAGTGTTTCAAATACATTAAGACTGGTCACTTGAAGAAAGATTGTCAAGTCAGAAAGACTGGACAAGGTGCGTCATGTGCATGTATAATAGAAACATGTTTAGCATCATTTTTTACCTATTATTGGGTAGTGGATAATGGAGCAACTGATCATGTGCATGTATAATAGAAACATGTTTAGCATCATTTTTTACCTATTATTGGGTAGTGGATAATGGAGCAACTGATCATGTATGTTATACTTTGCAGGGGTTCATGCCGACAAGGTAGCTGAAACATGATGAGGTTACCATCTCAATGGGCAGCCGAGAGCAAGTCTCACCAGTAGCCATTGGAGATTTTACTTTATGATTTGAAAACAATTTTTTGATTTTGAAAGATGTTTTATATGTGCCGCTGTTTCGGCGGAACTTAATTTTAGTTTCCAAGTTATTTAATGATGGATATTCAGTTATTTTTGATAGTGGTGTTTCTATCATTGGTAATAACAGTGTGATCTGTCATGCAAAACTGATTGACTCTCTCTATATCATAAACAGTTTGCATAAATCTTCCGTGGATGTTGCATCGAACTCATCTTATAAAAATAATCATTTAAAGAGAAAGTTTTCTTCTGATAAGGCTCAACCATATATCTCTAGCACTTGAAACTCGGTCACATTAGTCTAAAGAGGATTAAAAGACTAGCGGATGATGGTGCCTTGGATTCATTCCAAGTGTTACCTCATCAAGTCTGTGAATCCTGTATAGAGGGAAAGATCACGACCATACCTTTTAAGATAAGTGAGTCTCGAGCAGAGGATGTGTTGGAACTGAGCCACTCTGACTTATGTGGACCTATGTCCATGCAAGCTCGTGTAGGTTATGAGTATTTTGTTACATTCATTGACGATTACTAAAGGTTTAGATGTGTCTATTTATTTCGCTACAAGTCTGAATGCTTTGAGAAATTCAAAGAATTCAAGACAAAAGTAGAGAAAAAGCTTGGTAAGACTATTAAGACAAAACGAACGGATCGTGGTGGGAAATACCATAGTATCGAGATCTTGCAGTATCTCTCAGACAATAGGATAACATCCTAGTGGACTGCACCAGAAACCCCTCAACAAAATGGTGTGGCCTAAAGAAGAAATATGACTCTTTTGGAAATGATTAGGTTAATGATGAGTAACTTCTAAATCAGTTCCGAAAATGCCTCAGGAACTCTGGAATGGGCGAAAGCCCAGTTTAACTAGAATGAGGGTTTGGGGTTGTCCAGCATATCTGCTGACAAAGGAACCTGATAAGTTAGAAAGCAGGTGTAAGCTGATGTTGTTTGTACGATATCTCATGCAAATAAAGGGTGGTTAGTTTTATTGTCCTAAGAATCAGAAAGTCGTTGTCAGTACCAAAATGAGATTCTTGGAGGATGAATATGTAAGAAACTATAGATCTAAGAGTGAAATCATTTTCCACGAGCTTGGAAATGATGAAGCGTTTCCATCAGAAAAGCCCAGTGTACTGGTAGATTCACCTATACTAGTGAGGGACTACCAACACTGTCATTAATGCAAGGCAGGGGACCATAGAGTATTGTGCCAACTACTGACACGACTCAGATGCCACGTCACAGTGTTAGGGTTGTTTGGAAATCGAAAAGGTACATGTTTGTGGGAGAGTCTTTTGACTTGATCCCAGAAAACTAACTGGATGATTCAGACCCATGGGCATACGACAAGGCGGTATTTGATAAAGATGCAGACAAATGGCAGGTTGCCACGGATTTGGAAATAGAATCCATAATGGCTATGGATTTATACAAGAAGCAGCTAGATGGCTATCGAGCCATAGGCTGCAAGTGGGTATACAAGAGAAAGAAAGGAGTGAATGGGGAAATTACGGCTCAAAAAGCTAGGTTGATGGCAAATGGTTATAGTAAGAATGAGTGCATAGACTATGTTGAAACCTTCTCACCGGTAGTCATGCTTAAGTCCATTCGGATACTCCTTGCCATAACAGCACATATGGACCTAAAAATATGGCAGATGGATGTCAAAACCGCATTTCTAAATAGCTACCTTGAAGAAGGTCATGACATCTATATGAAATAGCCATAAGGATATGATGGATTTATATACTGAAAGCATTATGATTGGTATATTATGTACAAGGTCGATTGGTTAATATACTGGGAATCATAAATGTTGTATGTTCATCTCCTGTCTGAATTAACAAACATGTGTCGCAAACACAATTATCCTCTTATCTCGTCGATAGGGAGATCATACGGTGTGTAGTACATCACAGAAGATCGTATGGATCGTTTGACCTAGCGAGATATAAATGGTTATCACAGCTGAGACAGTTCCAGGATAAACTGTCGGTGTAGGCTGCAGCATACGCAGTAATAAGCATCTTATCTTGGATGGCTTGGTATGCTGGTGTGGGGCACACATTGATAAGGACCTAAGTCGAGATTGATTCTTTTATCTGACATTAAAAGAATCTAGATCTCTATGGCTTGATGAGATCCTAAGCCTATATGAAGGTACAGAAGTATATGCAGATTGTGTATTACTTTGAGTTGCAGTGAAAGGCTCTAGTTGAGCTTGTATATATGTATCTTGGGTAATAGCAGTTTGTGTATGACTGTCTGGTACTGGAACTAGGTAACCACATCCAGTATAGGATGGTGACATTCCCTGAGCAGCTCAAAAGGCTCATTATGCTAAAGTCCTGCAGGCTGATTAAGTTCAAGCATAAGTGAAAATGTTTGAGTGGATTGACTCAGGAATAAAAGATGTTAATTAATTAAATAGCTTGTCAGAGCTTAAATTAATTAACGAATATCTGTAATCTTAAATGTGGGGATATACCGAGCCCATGCAGCCCGTACCTCAAAACGTGGTAGCAAATAGGTAGGACAATATTGATTCTCTGGTGGAATGAATCAATATTAATTAATTAATTATATTATGGGTTGAATATGAGAATTAATTAATTGATAGGCCTTATTTGCTATTTGCATTCTGGTCCCTAGTCTGGCCCATGAAACTCAAGCCCAATTGAAGTCCAGTATTTTCCTATAAATAGGCCTCAGTTCCTCAGATCTCAACACACCACAAGATCATAAGTTGCACACAGCAAACCAGGTTTTGGGAGCTGTGGTGATCGACTAGATCTGAGAAACGAGGAGGAAATTCTGCTTCTCAACCGGGCAAGGAATCTGAATGGAATCTTCACCAGATATTCAGATTGAGTTGGGATACAGATCAGAAGATCAGATCAGGAGATCAGATCAGGAGGATTATCTTCTTCTTCTCTCTCCTTCTTGTTTTCGAAAATTGCTTGATAATTTTCATAGATTTATTTCCTCAATCTGTTAGGAATTAAATCTTTGTGCGTGGGAAAAGATCAAGAGGAATCTCCGCGCACTCGTTCTTCAGGATTTCGCAATCCAGGTATTCCGCATAAACCCCCATATGCATATTCAATAGGAGCATGCTAGGATTAATCATAGACATAGCAATTTATTTTTGACATTCCAATTAATGATCCTTGGCAAACGGACTTCGTGATTCAGTTCACAAATCCCTTCAAGATATGTGTAGAAGGCGAAGAGCATTTGGTCTGGAAGCTTAATAAGTCCCTGCATGGACTCAAGCAAGCTTCACGGTCATGGAACTTATGTTTCGATGAAGTGATTAAGTCCTATGGATTTTCACAATGCTCAAACGAGAGTTGTGTACACTATCTATGTGTCGGTGGAAGTGTGGTGTTCCTTCCACTTTATGTAGATGATATTCTCCTAATTGGCGGCAATGTGGAGGTATTGTCAGACATAAAAGGGTGGTTATCCGAACAGTTTTTGATGAAGGATCTTGGAAATGCGGGGTACATCCTTGGTATAATGGTCTTGCGGGATCGCAAGAGAAAGATGTTAGCATTATCTCAAGCTTCATACGTAGATACTGTGATAACTCATTTTAGCATGCGAAATGCCAACAATGGCTTGTTACCCTTCAGACATGGTGCACATATTTCTAAGATTCTGTGTTCGGAGACACAAAATGAGAAAGATGAGATAAGTACGGTGTCGTATGCTTCATCCTTTGGAAATCTCATGTATGCAATGATATGTACGAGGCCAGATATCTGCTTTGTCGATGACATGGTAGTGAGATATCAGTCTAAGCCTAGACAGGCACACCGGACCGCGGTAAAACACATTCTCAAATATCTGAGAAGGACGAGAGACTATTGTGTCGTCTATCAGTATGAAGATTTGTGCCCTGTTGGTTATACGGATTCGGATTCCAGGCATACCAGGATGAAAAAAAGTCCACCTCTGGCTATATGTTCACATTGGGAGGTAGGGCCATATCATGGAACAATGCAAAACAGAAATGCATTGCGGACTCCACCATAGAAGCAAAATATGTGGCAGCTTCTGATGCTTTAAAGAAGCAGTATGATTTTAAAACTTCCTTTAAGAGTTGGACGTGATTCCTAAGTTGCCCAAGACTATCACGATATATTGTGATAACTTTGGCGCTGTGGCGAACTCAAAGGAACCACAAACTCACAGAGCAACAAAACACATTGACAGGAAGTACCATATCATACGAGAAATCGTTGCAAGGGGTGATGTGCTAATTGAGAAGATTGATGCAAAGGATAATCTAATCCTTTCACAAAAGCTCTGCCACATAAGGTCTACGAGGTGCATGTGCGTAACCTTGGACTGAGGCTGCAGCCAACCACGTGAGATAATGATGTAATATGAAATCATTAATATGATCATTCCTGTCAGACACATATTGATTCTAATTAGGATTTAGATTCGATTATTTAATGAGATTGATTAGTTGGTGTTCTTGAGACCGAGAGGATATAGTCACTAATTAGTAATCTAGATTATATTTGTCAGACCAAGAAGATATTATACTATTGCAGATATCTCACATGTTGCAAGATTGATAATTGAATGAATCTGTTACATGTTATCTAGGATAGGAGTTCAGTCCTAAGATCTGTGCTTTTATTAATTACTTTTATATATATTTTATTTCCTACCTAACTTAGTAACTCAAAGTCTTTGTTTCTATTTTCTCAAACAGTTATCCAATAATTGTGTTTCAATATACAAGTTTATTGCCCCATACTATTTCACTGTGGGATCAATAATTTTTTCCCACTATATTATTAGCTTTACTAAATCACTGCGAAATAATTTAGTGATCAAAATTTTGGCGTTTCCAGGGATCGAATTATGATTGCAAAATAATATAGTAATCACTATCTCACTCTTGAGTTCCCGTGATTGAACACAATTTTTGAACCACAACAGAAAGGATTGTCTTTCTTCTCTCTTTGAACTCATTGGTCTAATGGCAAAAATTTCAAAAGCTAAAACTGAAAAGTCCTCTTCCCGTCTTTAGTGGAAGTATTTATAACCTACTATTTGAATTTCTCCTATTGGTAAAGGTGGGAACAATTCCTTTCTTTTACATGTGATTTTTGGTTTTTCTATATGTACCTCCATACAACTTTTTATTATTTCAAACAAAGTCTGATTGATGTCAAGTACAACTTTGACATTTAAATATACAAAATTAGTCGTATACAATTTTTAACTAATTCTTTTTCTTGTGTGGTCTGATACCACTTGATGGAGGAGCTTTCACTGTTGTAGCTTGTCGCCTCTCATAACTATTGACAATTATGGTCTTCAGTTGAGCTTGATCTTCTTGGTAATAGAAGTGCATATATGTAAATGAAAGAATGGTTTGGGCTTTGCAGCCCTACAAGACAAAAAAACCCAGCAATTAGGCTAGACATGAAGCCTATGGCTGGATACTAATTCGCTCTAAATGGGCAGAGAACAGCCCAAGTCGGTCCTCCTAACATTATAGGACCTTAGGTTAATTTCCAAGCCCAAAAAGTTGGCCCAACAAAATATAGAAATACAATTGGGCTTATAAGTATCATACCCAAAATCAAAAATAACAGTGGCCCTAATAGATGCCATTTATATATTTTAAACTCCCTACCAGTTCGAAAAATTGTATGATGGCCCTAACAGCTGCCATTAGCCATTACTAAAGGTAGTCGAGATTTAGATAAATTTTGACAGAGTCTCCCCTGTGCAATCCATTTAGCCCAGCCCGAATAATCTGCAATCTAATAGGGCTGTACCGAAACTCGACTGATTGACCCATTTCATATCCCTACATCAATGATTCACAATCATAAAAAAAACCTAGACCTGTCCATGAACCGGCCCGCCTTCTGGTTTTGAACTGGAACCGGCGGTTTCGAGCTTAGCTGGTTCTGGCCCGAACCAGTGGGCCAACCAATTTTTATTTATTTTTAATTTTTTTAATTTTTCTGAAATGTGAATAAGAGGATTCAAACCAGAGACCTCTATATAATTCATAGATCATTTATCCACTAGGCTACTGGTATAAAATTGATCTAAAATATATAAATCTATTATTTTTTTAGATTTATTATAATTATAATGTGAAATGTGTTATGACTTTTAAGTGATAACATAAAATAATATTTAATTATATAATTATATCATTTCAATAAATTACAATGATGAAAATTTAAATACAAATATATATATATATATATATATATATATATATATATTATATTATAAATAAATTATATAAATAACACTGTAAGATAATATAAACAATTATATAATATGAAAAATTCTTATTAATTATTTGATTATATAAATACATACAAAAATACTCATATATTATATCATCATTGATTAAAATTATTGTTTATTATTTATTTGGTAGTGCTTAAGTTTCATAATAATACAAATAATACTCAATTAATATAAATACAATATATTATCCATTGACCCAAGATTTAATATTAAAATTATTAACATACTTACAAGTTTAGATTTGTTATCAATTAATGATTAAACAATAAAACTTAAATGACACATACTATTACTTGCTATGATATAACTTTTGAGCTAAAATAGTATGCATAATGTTGGTCCCGAAATTAGAGTTGTTTTGTATGTAGCGAAAGTTTAAATTGAATTGCACTTCTGAAAACTGAATCTCAGTTTTCAGTATTCAGTTTCTGAAAACTCAGTTTAGCTCAAGGTAAGTCTTAAGTTTCAGTTTCAAGTATACACTTCAATACTTAAAAAGTATTGAAGGTTTCAAACAAACATAGAAACTTAAAATGCAGTAACTTAAATAAAACAATTAAATGACACAGGATATTTTATTGTGGTTCGGAGCTTGAAGTCCTACGTCTACTTTTAAAATATTAATCCAAAATTAATTCACCAAGGATTATATTACAAGCCTTCTCATGATCTATAGCTAGCCCGTCGGAATCCTTTGTCCTTCGGGCTGCTAGCGCACTAGCCCAGAAACTCCTTGTTGTCTGCTTCTTTCTTCAAATTTGAAGTGAGGACGCACCTCGCAGCTTTCAAACTGGAAGTTGGATGTTTACTGCACTTCCCAGAACGAGGTTGGTTGGCTATCACCCGTCGGAGTCAGAGTTCCGGACTAGAAAAGTAATAAACACCAAGTAGACAGCTTAAGCTTGGAAAGCTTGAGCCTCGTGTAATTGGACAGAAACACGGAATGAATAGCTTGAGCAAAGATGCTGAGCCTCGTGTTCAGGCATGGAAAGTTCAGAGTGCTTTTTGATAGTGTTTTTCTTTAGTTTTATGCGAGTTCCAGGTGCTCTCCTCTGAAGTGGTTGACTATTTTTTATAGGCAACTGATTGACGATTTGAATGATATGTCTGTTAGAGACAAGCATCCTGAAGGGATTCGTGAACTGAATCACAAATCCGTTTGCCAAGGATCGTTAATTGGAATATCAAAAATAAATTGCTATGCCTATGATTAATCCTAGCATGCTCCTATTGAATATACATAAGGGGGTTTATGTAGAATACCTGGATTACAAAACCCTGAAGAACGAGTGCGCGGAGATTCCTCTTGATCTTTCCCACGCACAAAGATTTAATTCCTAACAGATTGAGGAAATAAATCTTATGAAAATAAAACAATTATTTTCGAAAAACAAGGAGAGAGAGAGAAGAAAAATCCTCCTGATCTGATCTTCTGATCTGTATCCCAACTCAATCTGAATATCTGGTGAAGATTCCCTTCAGATTCCTTGCCCGGTTGAGAAGCAGAATTTCCTCCTCGTTCTCAGATCTAGTCGATCACCACAGCTCCCAAAACATGGTTTGCTGTGTGCAACTTATGATCTTGTGGTGTGTTGAGATCTGAGGAACTGAGGCCTATTTATAGGAAAATACTGGACTTCTATAGGGCTTGAGTTTCATGGGCCAGACCAGGGACCAGAATGCAAATAGCAATTATGGCCTATCAATTAATTAATTCTCATATTCAACCCAGAATATGATTAATTAATTAATATTGATTCATTCCACCAAAGAATCAATACTGTCCTACCTATTTGCTACCACGTTTTGAGGTATGGGTTGCATGGACTCGGTATATCCCCACATTTAAGGTTACAGGCATTCATTAATTAATTTAAGCTCTGACAAGCTATTTAATTAATTAACATCTTATATTCCTGAATCAATCCACTCAAACCTTTTCACTTATGCTTGAACTTAATCAGCCTGCAGGACTTAGCATAACGAACCTTTTGAGCTGTTCAGGGAATGTCACCATCCTATACTGGATGTGGTTACCTAGTTCCAGACCAGACAGTCATACACAAACTGCTATTACCCAAGATACAGATATACAAGCTCAACTAGAGTCTTTCACTGCAACTCAAAGTAATACACAATCTATATATACTTCTGTACCTTCAAGTAGGCTTAAGATCTCATCAAGCCATAGAGATCTAGATTCTTTTAATGTCAGATAAAAGAATCGATCTCGACTTAGGTTCTTATCAATGTGTGCCCTACACCAGCATACCAAGCCATCAAAGATAAGATGCTTATTACTGCGTATCCTGCAGCCTACACCGACAGTTTATCCTGGAACTGTCTCAGCTGTGATAACCATTTATATCTCGCTAGGTCAAACGATCCATACGATCTTCCGTGATCTTCTAGACACCGTATGATCTCCCTATCGACGAGATAAGAGGATAATTGTGTTTGCGACACATGTTTGTTAATTCAGACAGGAGATGAACATACAACATTTATGATTCCTAGTATATTAACCAATCGACCTTGTAAATAATATACCAATCATAATGCTTTAAGTATATAAATCCATCAATCTCCCACTTATACTCAAAGCATTATACAGGTGCTTTCCAGAGTATAACGCGTCTAAACTAATCTAGCTATTACATCAAACATTCTACGTGGATAGCTAGGTCCTCAGCCCAAGGTTACGTACATGCATCTCGTAGACCTTCTGAGGCAGAGCCTTTGTGAATGGATTCGCTAGATTATTTCTTGTATCAATCTTCTCTACTAGCACATCACCCCTTGCTACGGTTTCTCGTATAATATGGTACTTCCTTTCAATGTGTTTTGTTGCTCTGTGAGTTCGTGGTTTCTTTGAATTAGCCACAGCTCCCAAATTATCACAATATATCGTGATTGTCTTGGGAAGCTTAGGAATCACGTCCAACTCCAGAAGAAAGTTTCGAAACCATACTGCTTCTTTCGAAGCTTCAGAAGCTGCCACATATTCTGCTTCCATGGTGGAGTCCGCAATGCACTTCTGCTTTGCAGTACTCCATGATATGGCCCCACCTCCCAATGTATACACAAAGCCAGAGGTGGACTTCTTTTCGTCTCGGTCTGCCTGGAAATCCGAATCAGTATAACCCACAGGGCACAACTCCTCACACTGATAGACGAGACAATAGTCTCTAGTCTTTTTCAGGTATTTGAGTATGTGCTTTACCGCGGTCCAATGCGTCTGTCCAGGGTTAGACTGGTATCTCGCTACCATTCCTACAACAAAGCAGATATCTGGCCTCGTACATAGCATTGCATACATGAGGCTCCCCATGGCCAATGCATACGGCACGTTCCTCGTTTCATCTTTCTCCCTTTGTGTTACCGAACACTGATCCTTGGAAAGATATATGCCATGTCTGAAGGGTAACAGACCTTTCTTAGCAGTTTGCATGCTGAAACGGGCAATCACAGTATCCACATATGATCCTTGAGACAAGGTCAGCATCCTCTTATTGCGCTCCCGCAATACTTTTACCCCAAGGATGTATCCTGCCTCCCCAAGGTCCTTCATATGAAACTGCTCGGATAACCACCCCTTTATGCCCGACAATACTTCCACATTGTCGAAAAATAGGAGAATATCATCTACATAAAGTGCAAGGAACACCACGCTTCCGCTGGCACATAGACGGTACATGCAACTCTCGTTTGAGCATTGTGAAAATCCACAGGATTTAATCACTTCATAAAAACGCAGATTCCATGACCGTGAAGCTTGTTTAAGTCCATACAGCGACTTCCTTAGCTTCCAGACCAAATGTTCTTCACCCTTCTGCACATAACCTTCAGGCTGTTGCATATAGATGTCCCTACCTTCTTCAAGGTACCAGCCTTGCTTTGAAAGCTGTAATTTCACCATTCGCTCCTTTCTTTCTTTTGTATACCCATTTGCACCCTATGGCTCGACAGCCATCTGGCAAATCAGTTTTTTGGTATACATCCATAGCCGTAATGGATTCTATTTCCGAATCCATGGCGATCAGCCATTTGTCTGCATCTTTATCAGATACCGCCTCGTCATATGTCCTGCGATTGGTATCATCCAGCCCGTTTTCCGGGATCAAGTCAGAAGACTCTCCCACGAACACATACCTTTTGGGTTGGTGGATAGCCCTTCCACTGCGACGAGGCATCTGAACCGTGTCAGTAGTTGGCACAGTACGCGTTGGTCCCATACCTTGCATTAGTGGCAGTGTTGGTATAGCCTCACCTGTTATATGTGGATTTACCATTACACTGGGCTTTCCTGATGGAATTGCTTCCTTGTCCTCAAGCTCGTGGAGGAAAATTTCACTCTTGGATCTGTGGTTTCTTACATATTCGTCCTCCAAGAATCTTGAGTTGGTACTGACAATGACTTTCTGATTCTCAGGACAATAGAAATAACCACCTTTCGTTTGCCTGGGATATCCTACAAACAACATCAGCTTACACCTACTTTCTAACTTATCATGTTCCTTTGTCAGCACATATGCTGGACAACCCCAAACCCTCACTCTGTTCAAACTTGGCTTTCGCCCATACCAGAGTTCCAGAGGTGTTTTTAGGAACTGATTTAAAAGGTACCAGGTTAAGCAAGTAGGCCGCTGTTTCCAAGGCATATCCCCAAAACGAAATTGGCAAGCTTGCATAACTCATCATCGACCTGACCATTTTCAAGAGAGTTCTATTTCTTCTTTCCGCTACACCATTTTGTTGAGGGGTTCCTGGTGCAGTCCACTGGGATGTAATCCCGTTATCTGATAAGTACTGCAAGAACTCGTTACTGAGGTATTCACCACCACGATCTGATCGTAGTGTCTTGATAGTCTTTCCTAGCTTCTTTTCTACCTCAGTCCTAAACTCTTTGAATTTCTCAAAGCATTCAGACTTATGGTGAAGCAAATAGACATATCCGGATCTTGAGTAATCGTCAATGAATGTGGCGAAGTACTCATAACCTCCACGAGCTTGTGTGGACATTGGTCCACATAAGTCAGAATGGATCAATTCCAACACATTCTCTGCTCGAGTCATCATTCCCTCTATACAGGACTCACAGATTTGATGCGGTACCACTTGAAAAGAATCCAAGAGCCCATCGTATGCTAATCTTTTAATCCTCTTTAGATTGATGTGAACTGAATCACGAAGTCCGTTTGCCAAGGATCGTTAATTGGAATATCAAATATAAATTGCTATGCCTATGATTAATCCTAGCATGCTCCTATTGAATATGCATAAGGGGGTTTATGCGGAATACCTGGATTGCGAAACCCTGAAGAACGAGTGCGCGAAGATTCCTCTTGATCTTTCCCACGCACAAAGATTTAATTCCTAACATATTGAGGGAATAAATCTTATGAAAATAAAACAATTATTTTCGAAAAACAAGGAGAGAGAGAGAAGAAAAATCCTCCTGGTCTGATCTTCTGATCTGTATCCCAACTCAATATGAATATCTGGTGAAGATTCCCTTCAGATTCCTTGCCCAGTTGAGAAGCAGAATTTCCTCCTCGTTCTCAGATCTAGTCGATCACCACAGCTCCCAAAACCTGGTTTGCTGAGTGCAACTTATGATCTTGTGGTGTGTTGAGATCTGAGGAACTGAGGCCTATTTATAGGAAAATACTGGACTTCTATTGGGCTTGAGTTTCATGGGCTAGACCAGGGACCAGAATGCAAATAGCAAATAAGGCCGATCAATTAATTAATTCCCATATTCAACCCAGAATATGATTAATTAATTAATATTGATTCATTCCACCAAAGAATCAATACTGTCCTACCTATTTGCTACCACGTTTTGAGGTATGGGTTGCATGGGCTCGGTATATCCCCTCATTTAAGGTTACAGACATTCGTTAATTAATTTAAGCTCTAACAAGCTATTTAATTAATTAACATCTTATATTCCCGAATCAATCCACTTAAACCTTTTCACTCATGCTTGAACTTAATTAGTCTGCAGGACTTAGCGTAACGAACCTTTTGAGCTGTTAAGGGAATGTCACCATCCTATACTAGATGTGGTTACCTAGTTCCAGTACCAGACAGTCATACACAAACTGCTATTACCCAAGATACAGATATACAAGCTCAACTAGAGCCTTTCACTGCAACTCAAAGTAATACACAATCTGCATATACTTCTGTACCTTCAAGTAAGCTTAGGATCTCATCAAGCCATAGAGATCTAGATTCTTTTAATGTCAGATAAAAGAATCGATCTCGACTTAGGTCCTTATCAATGTGTGCCCCACACCAGCATACCAAGCCATCCAAGATAAGATGCTTATTACTGCGTATGCTGCAGCCTACATCGACAGTTTATCCTGGAACTGTCTCAGCTGTGATAACCATTTATATCTCGCTAGGTCAAACGATCCATACGATCTTCAGTGATCTTCTACACACCGTATGATCTCCCTATCAACGAGATAAGAGGATAATTGCGTTTGCGACACATGTTTGTTAATTCAGACAGGAGATGAACATACAACATTTATGATTCCTAGTATATTAACAAATCGACCTTGTACATAATATACCAATCATAATGCTTTCAGTATATAAATCCATCACATCCAGTCGTTAGAGAAAAATTAAATATCGTCCAATCATAGCCCATTGTTTTATGAGATCGCAAGTCAAAACAACAGTCAATCCGTGCAAACCCCTTAACCTTCGTTAGGGTTTGGACTCAATCAAGAACAAGATCTTGTATTCGGTGATGTCAGACAGTCGAATACATCTCACTGCGGTCCATCAATACGCCACCCTTGCGTACCAACATGTCAAGTAACCAAGACAAACTACTTATTCCGACAATGTCGCTGCCATCCGGACAGACGTATCCTCATACGTTGTCTTGACTGTGATCAGGTTTATGTCTTACTAGGTCAAGTGATCATAATGTTTTCTGCGATCTACTACACGCCGTATGATCGTCCCTATCGGTGAGACAAGAGGATACCATTGTTACATATATGTAAGTTTGTTTGACAGATAGGAGAAATAAACCGTTGTATACTCATTGTAATAAATGCTTTCTGTATACAAAACCCATCAGACGACCACAGAGAAGTCATAGCAAGGGACATCCAATTCAGGCCGAACTGTGTCATATTCTGTGAAAGACTACATCCCTCATGTAGAACTTGTGAATCAGGCGAAGGATGAGCAATCCGCTGCAAAGCTGACATTAGAACAAAAGAGGGCAGCCCAAATAAACAAGGAGAAGATTTTGCTGTGGGAGAAAGCCCGTAAGGTGTGCCCAGACTCCCGTCTGGTTGAGAAACTGAATAATGAGGAACTCATATATTTTCTGACTGTATATCCAAAATGGTTTCATCTGTTTATGGTGGTCGAATTCTATGCTAATGTCGAGATTGCCAAAGGTGAAAAGTCTTTCACCACCAACGTGGCCAGAGTACCAATTTGAGTCCATCCCCAGATTCTGTCAAGACATATTGGAAGAAGAATTCTGTCAAGACATATTGGAAAGTCACTACCAAAACTTTAGAATTTGACAGTTTCTATGAATTCTTGGGTGATATTGCCATCCGAATGCTTCAGTGTGAAGTAGGTTCACACTCAGAACTTAGCAAGAAGAAAGAGGGCGGAGCTTATTTTTGAAAGAATTTTGGAGAATGTGAGGACAAACTCCACCCTACCCGACAAGGGAAAATTTTCCACCGTGGCCATCTCCGGGCTGAAAATTAATTTTCTGATTGAGAAATTGGTGCGCAATGTAGATGAGGGAGAAGCTCTGTCAGCTACAGATTTCATTCCCCCCAACAACAATATCCAAGAAATTCACAGCTCCGACACTAAGTGAACGGAAACTGAAAGGGAGGACAACTTTCAGCAAGCCATGGAAAATTTGCCGACTCTCACCAATCTTGGAGAGGTGACAAGCAAATCCAATCCTAAAAACCAGAAACTGATTTCTCAGAGTGAGAAAGGTCAAAGCTCACCCAAGGGAGAGTTGATGTTTTTTCTAGAGCCGCTATTTTTATTGTTGTGAGGAAAAAAAGATCAACTCCTACCAGGCCCAAGAAAACTCTGAAGGAAGGACAAAGGGAGTGCTGTGAGAATATAATCAAGAAAACTAGGTTGGAGAAGGAGAAGAGGAAGCAGGAGGAAGCTAAAGCTGAAAGATCCAAGAAGGGAAAGACTAAGGTTGTTGAAAAGCCAAAGAAAGGAAAGGGGGTGATTTTGATCCCACGGAGCTGAATCCTAGAAAGAAGCATGAGTTCAGGAAACTGGTTGTCACTGTCAATCTTGATCCTATGTCCGACCAAGTTTTTGATGCACTATACAGGGAGGCAACCGGACAAGACCAAAATTCTGAGTAAAGATCTATTGAGATATTTGTTGATCTAGAGCTTGGAATTGAAGGAGGGGCAACCATCCCCGAACAACTGGCGAAGGAAGGTGGAGACAAGGATGTGGACGTGCAAGGGGGTTCCACACATACTACTGAGACTATGTTGGCCACAAAAGGGGGTGCCAACAAAATTGCTAATGAAACCCGGACGACCACCCGTGAAAAGTTGGTGAGCTAAAAAACTTGCAAAAATGGAATCACCTCCCCTACTGAAACAATGAAAACTGAATAGGGAGGAAAAGGAGGAAAACCGAAAAGGGAGGAAAAGGTAAAACTGGAAAATCGGATACTGATTATCCTCTAACATCTTCAAATGTCACATCTTCTGATTCAGATTTAGAAGCTCTTTGCCTAGATGTAGTGTTCAACTTATAAGTAAGGAAGGTGGAGAAGAGAGGAAAGATGAGAAGAAGAGGCGAGAAGTTGAACACTACATCTAGGCAGAAGCTCTCTTTGCCTAGATGTAGTGTTCAACTTCATAATTATAATTTTTTATGCTAAAAAATTCATTATTTTTTATTGTGCGGAAAATATTCACTTATGATATTATTGAAAAATCTTAAGTTTTCAACTAATTACTCTGCATGCTTTATACATATTAAACTTGGATCTTAAATTGCTTGACATACAATTTGATTTACTACTCTCGCGTATGTTAAAAGTTTATACTCTCAATCTCTCTCGTCAGCTCTTTAACGACTTAAACTAAATCAGGATATCACATTATGATGATGACTTTTGTGCTTCACTAATAGCAATTTTGAGATTCAAACAGTTCTCCCAACGATAATAGTTTTTATACGGAATTGTTTTGTCATCGATAGTACATGTTTTATACTGATTCATACCAACATCATATAATTTTGTGTTTGTTAATTCAAGTTTTTAAGTCAAATAACTTCACTATTTGTGTTTATTAGTACGAAGCCATGTTTCCCCTTTGATTATTATAATATAAACGTTATGTTGCAACTCTTATACTTTTGACTTAATTTATTTTTTCAATCCACTTTATTTACTTGACTGTTAATCTATTTATTTTATGCACCTTATTGATTGCAAATTCTCAAAATAATATGTTTAACTTTAAAATAAATATTCTCAAATTCCAATTTTAAAAAAATATTCTGAAACTCACACACAGTTCAATTTTCAATAAAATAAAAAAAGAAACATATCTATTATTGTGTATGGTATATCAAAAAAATATTTTTTAAACATAGTTACTTTATTTTATTATTTTTATGTCGGAGCAGAGACCAACAACTTAATTTGAGATTCAACAACCAAATTCTTTGCAACTGTTGAAAATAAAGTGTGTTGTGTTGTTTCAATACAATGGCCAAACATCAAGCAATTCAGATTCACTTTACACAACCTATTTGAATAAAATTTTCTTTAGCAGATGATTGAACACTTGCTATCCAAACCTCTATATCTCTCATTGAAACAATATATAATAATCAATCTCACTTTTATTTGTTTCCTTGAAACAATATATATATTTATATATTACAGTGTGATGTATTAACATTATTTATTTATTTTATTTCAATTTTATAATGATATGTTCTAATAGTTTACTTTTATTTTATTTTACAATATAGTGTGACACACTAATATTCTCATAGCAGTTGTCTCACATCCAAATATTTCACTTTTTAATTTATTTTAGTTTTATTGTGGTATCATAATTCAACCCCCTTCAAATATATTATTTTTATCTTAAGACTATAGGTAATTTAATTTTTTTCTCATCTTTCATTTCACTATACAACTTAACATTTTAATGCATTTTTAATATAGTCAATTAAAATGTCAAATTTCATGTTTTTACCATATTTTCACATTTGACTTTAAACATTCTAATATTACATATAAGAATATATAATAAATTATATAGGATTATTTGATGGATATATTAAGCAAAATAATTGTTTATATTCATAGATTTTTATTAAAATATTATGAACAATAAGATTTCTATTCTTTAAATATTATTTTTAGTGTGATTTTGTGTTTTATTTTATGGATTATCTTACATAAACTAATGATCATAAAATCATTTATTTTTAATGTAAATATTGATAAGATCTTAATTAAAAAAATATTTAGCTTTATATATATATATATATATAAAACTAATTAATCATAAAATGAATATTTTATAAAATATCTAAAATGAAATCTATATTATTTTTATCATTTTCATACACTAAAAATACATTTAAATTATTTTTTGAGTATATATAATCAAGTTATATAGAAATCTTAGTTCAATTAATAAACTATTATTGCAACTATATTTTTACCATTATGCACTCAGATCTTATTTTAATATATATATAGATATGAAGAATTAAAGCTGACCAATTAGGGAATTCAAATTTGCAAGAAACTAACGCGAAATATGTTCACTCAAAGAATTCCATTTGGCATGCATATGGGAGTCTGAAGTTAATTCGAAAGTCACTGAATCTATTAAAGTCATGAGTGAAAATTGTAATAATCTGAATGCTTCGTAAGAATTAATTGGATTATCAAATTGAAGGACTCTTCAAGAAGTTCGAGAGACAAGGGGTTTATAGCAAAGTAAATCCAAATCTGAAGGAGACTATGATGATCTACTTTGATGGAGTGCTTACTTATTAGCATTAATCGTGGTTCCACACGCAAGGATTGCTGTTTTATTTTTTATGTGCATATATTATATGTTTTCTCTATTTTTGTGTACTTTCTAGCTTTTCACCTTGACTTATACATATCCTAAAAGAACAACTCCAGGATAAAAGAAGAATATTCCACATTACAAAATTCATATCGACCATGAGTGAGCACAAAGAACATTTATATGATCACATTTGACAAAATGAGAAGTTCCCTACAGAAATCATTCGTGGTCCAAGCGTTTTCAGTCATCAACCTATTATATATAGGAAAAAAAATGTCAAGGACCTAATCCTTGAAGTCACCTGATACTGCTCAATTGCTGGAAAAATAATGCGAGGCTGGATCGAGTCCCTTCCTTGAAGCTATGTCCTGGTTTTAACTTTCCACTGCTCTATTCTATATATCTCTAATATTGTTATATTTTGGTCCATAACCCACAGGTCCCAGGATCGTAACCTGGCTCTGATACCACTTGTTGGTCCCGGATTATCAGGGTATAACTTGGCAGCGGAAAATGTGATTAATCGTTTCTTGCACTCTGCTGGTTACTCAGCTGACTGGGACCTTGTCAGCTGGTAAGTCAACTTGCACTCTCCGTACTCAGCTGACTGGCGACTGGCTTGTCAGCTGGTAGCTCAAGACTTTTTAGGTCTTGTTTGCACAGTTATATCAGTTTTCAGATATACACCAGCACTTGGGTGCTTGGTTTTAAATCAGTATGAAATGCAGAAAGCTGATAAAAGACAAAGGATTTATAGTGGTTCGATCAACTGATCTACGTCCACTCTCCAGTCGTAGCACTGGAAATTTCACTAAGAGTAATCGGGTACAAGCGTCCTACGATCTATCTCTAGCTGGTGAATGCCTCGTCCACCAGTTCACTAGATCAACCGCTCCCGGCCTTGTCCTTCTTCAACTCTGATCAGCTGGTGGAGTGCGAGCACGTCACTTCAACCTCCACAGCTTCACTGGGTGTTTAGTTCTCCCAAGAACGAATCTTCTCAATACGGCAAAAGCCCGTAATAACTCAAGTGCTGGCTGGCACAAGAGTTGCTGTGAACTTCCTCGGAAGAGAAAGAACACCAAAGAGATCAATAACTTACAAGCTAGAAGCTTGAAGTCTCGTGTTTGATAAATCAACACACGGATAGCCTTTAGAAAGGCCTCGAAAGTGCTTTGCTTCTACTTGCTTGAGCGTAATAAATTTTCAGTCTTTCGGTAGGTGAAGAGTATTGAATGTTGGTGGATCCCAGGTATTTATAGCCGAGGGATCCCATTCAAATTTTCTAGCCGTTTGGACACATCCGGAAAAGGTCTCTGTCCTCGCATGTCCTTCAGACGGCGGCAGGTAGGAATTTCCGGAAAGCGCCATGCTTTTGTCCACTTTATCTGACATTGATCTCTTTATGTCAGAACGGCACTATTCGTCAGTACGAGGAATCTGAACTGGTGTCTTGAACTGATAGACTTTAAGGTATCCTCCCTTAAAGTCATACTCTGTCAGTTAATTCCTCGACGAATCTTCTTTTTGTCTCTAAGACTCTGGGAGAGCGAATCTGGAATTCTGCTGGTAACATCCGACTGGTAGATCATTCTGGTGATCTTGTGCTGGCAGTCTCTGCTGGTGACTTTGCGCTGGCACAATCTAAGTACCAATATGTCTGATGTTAACCCTTGGAATCTCCCATGACTGGTGGCTTCACCGCTGGTGAACAGTGTCAGTGAGAACACGTATTCTGCTGGTAGGATTTGTCAGCCGCCTGCTGGTGAAATCCTTCCAACTGGTGAACAGTAACCAGTCATTAGCTCTTCTCATGCTGGTGAATAGTGTCAGCACGAGACTTTGTCAGCCGCCTTCGGATGAGACTTTCCCAACTGGTGAACAGTAGCCAGTGGTAAGCACTTCTCATGCTGGTGAACAGTGCCAGCATGAGTCTTGACCAGCTGCGACTTACAACTCAAAAGACCTAAACAGGACTTTACATTTGAGACTAGAGCTATTCTAGAGACAAACTGACGCTGGTAGGACTTAGGATTTGATCCACCAAAACACCAAAACAAGAATCTAAACAAGTAGCTATTGGGGAAAGGAAACTTAGCCAAATTTCCCAACATTTACGCATTGATTAAATCTCTATTATTGTAAAAATTTAGTGCCCGAATTTACTACTTTATGATTGAATTGCTAAAGATTCTCGAAAGCATAACACCACAGATTATAGAATTTAACACAGTTGTGTTAATGTTAAAGTTTAAACAAAGTTTGACACGATAATAAATTGAGTTATGCACAGCGGAATTTTAAAAATGGTTCTAGGTTTATTTCTAAATCCCATAGTGCCTCACGAAAAAATAATTTCACTATGAATTTGAAGAATTACACAGCAAAATAAAATAACAAAAGCGATTGAGTTTCTTCTCGGTTCACTCCCTTGAAGAAATTTAATACAACATCATTAACCAATCTATTGTTGGATTCACTCTCCGAAGATAGATTCCATTGCAACCTTGTAATATTTGTGCTCGTCAATGAGTGGGGGAGAGAAAGATTGAGTTCTTGAAGAATCTAGGAAGAATATAAGATAACAGCTCTACTTCCTTCAATGAACGAACGAACTTCTTTTTATTATATTTTGGAGCACACGATCACACATCCACGTCTTTGCAGTCGTGGACACTTTTTCCTTTCATCCATCCACTTGTTTTGTAGCACAAACTAGGAACAATAGTTCACATGGGTGGTGGTTTGAATCGTGGAAGCACTCCCCTTTATTTTACCTAGAAATAATAGTAATAGTAATAGATAATAATATATGATTAGTATACATAATATGCACGACCCCTGAAAAGTATGACCTTAAAAGATATGGAATTAGGGTTGAAAGATCCGTCCCTTATAAAAGTTAGGAAAACATTGTAACCAACTCCTACCAGCCAGTGAAGTATAACATTAATATGTTTGTGTCAAACTTCGATGGTAAACATAGAAATGTTTAACATCCGAAATCTCTGACATTATCAATCTTCCCCTTAATTTTATACTTCTTGCAGCGATTCCTCACTCCACTTAGCACAAGCTCATGATTCGGCCATGATAAATAACTACATACTAAATTATGGATCATCCATAGCAAAGAAAAAATTAAATATTAAATAAGTAGAAAGGAGGTTAGAGGGATAAAAGAGCTCCCCCATAATGTTGTCTTTGTGCTATCCTTCCACACTCTTGTTCATGGTGCAACCATGATAAATATACAAACCATGTAAAGTGTTCTCTGCTTATATCAACCATAACATAAATAAACAAATCATATGAAACTGCGAAGGGTAAGCTTAAACATCAAAGTGCCATACTATGGTGTTAAACATAAGTGTAAGGAGTCGAACTTTTAGCTATTTTATCGAATACTTTGATGTTCACGAATTTTATCAAGCCTTAGTCGAGCCTAAACAAACATTCTAAATTTATAATATATTTAAAATAGTCATTATTATTTAGAAAGAAAAAGTTATTAATTTCAAAATTGATATCATATTTATGCTCAAATTTAGATTTTTCTTATTACTAGAAAGATTTACCATTACTATTACTCTTAAATCATGAAAATATTATTATTATAAAAGTAATTAATTTATATTTCTTAGTAATTTTAGCTAACGAGTCTACTAACGAGCTCATGAGTCAAATACTATGGTGCTCAAGTTTGGTTTGTTTAATAAACAAGCTATACTAAATGAGCTCGAACGTACTTTTATCGAGTTGAGATCCGAGTAGCTCACAAACCGTTTGGTTCATTTACAGCCCTATCTACAACCCGGATAATCCAAGGGCTCAAGAAACTATAGCTAAAAGTCTTCAAGTTGCGTGAAACCCATATTTTCCCACAAGAACATCTAGGAGATTGTTTGAAGAAGTGGTCAAAATTAGAAGGAAAAAGGCTACAACAAAGTGGATAAGGAAACACTAGACCAGAGAGTACCAACGTGCTCTGAAAGACACGCCCCATGTACCAACTACTGCTTATGATGATCCTGTGTCAAACTTTGAAAAGTCTAACACCAACATGGTATAACAACAGTAACCGAAGAAGAAGTAGAACTACTCTACCACATAGGTGAAGGTATGTTGTTTAATTTCATCAATTGTTCAGCTTGTATTCTCTAACGTCTATAGGGCTCTCACTAAGTCTGATTCAACTATGCTACTGCAACACTATTTTGTTTACGCATTTATCAGATACAAAGACGTTTCTTGCTAAACTAAGGTACTAGATTTGTAACTACAAGAGTACAACCAAAACTCGTTCTCTTCCTGTCGTCAATGCTTTGTGCCTAGTCAATATTACTAAAACATGTGATATTATAGTTTTCGGACTTTGAATACCATATGCTCATGTTAGACTTCCCAAAAATATATCTTATAATCTTCTTCACTACCTTCATATAAGAATCTTTTTGGTTAGCTTGGTACTTTAAACAAACACCTTGTTGTGCAATTAGAATCGTAGCCCAAGAAAGAGAGTTGACACGATGCTAAAACGACTCGAACAAAACTCAAACAAAATAACAATTGGTAGAAATTCATCACTTCTAATTCAACCCTTCAAATGGCGTATTCCAGACGAATCTCATATAAGCCCCAACAAGATGAAGAACTATCAATGCAGAACGGATGATAAAGATTCTATTTTTCTTGACACATGAAAGACACGACACAAAATAAACGGAAAGGAAAAAAAAGACATAACCTGGCTATGGATACCAAAATGATATGATCCTCACGGTAGGTTGAGATCGCAGCCTTGGAACTCCACTGAAACAACTTGGATGTGATACAGAAGCGAACTGATAACTTAATAGCATGGGGGAAGCTCCAACACCTTTGAAGTTGACCCTTAGAGAACTGCATGCATGAACGAAAACGAACCCCTACGACCCAACAAGCAACTTCCCTCAACAACAATGAATATAGTGAAGACACCACAAACGGATGTGAAAGTCCGGTTGATAAGTCAATATTAAATTTCAAGGTACTCCACAAAATTTCAGAGCTTTCAGAATTGGAGAATAAATCTCACAATTTTTATTAACTAGAAACTGAAAGCTGAAAACTGAATTACAATGAAAAATATAAAGCCCTATTTGTAGGGAGAGAATAAAATATAATCCTAAGCATACTAGGAAAATAAATCTGTAAAACATATTAAATCTATCAAGATATACATAAAATATATCTTGATATCTTTGTAATAAAACGAATCTAAATTCTACAAATCTAGAAATCAAATCTAATCTAATTAAAGTAAAATCAAATCTTATCAAGATATATAAAATCTTCTTGAAATATCTTGATATATATTGCCAACTGGATCTCATTCACACAACCACTTGAAAAAGTGCTAAATGAACTAGTTGATTGTGAAAGATGTGTGAACTAAAATAAACACCTAATAACTTATTGTGTATGTCTAGGTGTTGTTGATTTAGAAAAGAAAGCATCTACTAGTGGAACCACGTGGGAAGGTTTTTCATTGTGGGCACTACTATGTGTATAACTTGATTTTGTTAAAATGTTTTCACGAATAAAATAATTTTTTTTTTAAAGTACGGAGCACTGTATAAATGATTTGGAACCATTGCAATTATTGTTGGAAAATGTTGATGGTTGAGAATAGTGATTTAGGCTTGGGTTGAGTTTACTCTCCCTTGTTCCGCTATTGATGATGGAAGTTGTGCTGCATCGGGGATTATCTATCCCTGTGGTTTAATAATTAGAATAATGTATTAGCCTTGAGGTTGTGTGAAAGCCTACTAGTTCTCATGAGCACTCGGATCCCCTTACCAGGTGGATGGCAAGTGTCTTTTACACCATTTATTAAGAATGTGATGGTGAATGTTGAGATGGTTAGTAATGTGATTGATGGTGATGATGGTTATGATTGGTGGTACATAAATGAGTTGGAGCTCCCTTGTGAGGAAAAGTGTATTGTGTATTCACAAGATTTCTTTCACTAAAACGCTTGTGTTGGTCCCAGATCAGAGTACGTGTAATGTGCAGCGGAAGTATTAAAACAGTTAAATACACTCTAATTATGAGCAGTTCAGTTTCTAATCAATACAGTTTTTGCTTAGCAGTTTTAGAAACACAATTTATGTTATCCAGCAGATTAGGTTAACAGTTTTACAGGTACGAGCAGATAACAATTTATACACTTCAACACTTACATGATAAGTGTTGAAGGTTTCAAGATATAATTGAAAACTCTAAAGTGCGTAAAGTAAGTAAAGCTGTAAACGACATAGAATATTTATAGTGGTTCGGAGCCTTAAGTCCTACGTCCACTCTTCGGATATCTGATCCGGTAATTCACTAAGTTATGAAGATACAATCCTCACGATTATAGCTAGTTACTGTAGAAACCTCCGTCCACAACACAATGGATCACTCGCCTAGGCAGTTGTACTTCACTCATTCTTCAGTTCGTCGAAGGCTCTGCATCTTCTCTGTGGACCGACTCGAAGTTGGACTGAGGACAAACCTCCTTTTTCCTTCTCCGGTAGATTGGATGGTTGAGTTCTTCCCAGAACGTACACAGTTTGGCAGTTGCCTGTAATAACCTTCTCTTCCTTTGCAAGAGTAGGCTGCTGTGTTCTTACTCGAAAAGTAAGAACACCAAGAATGTAGATTAAGTCAGCTGACTTAATCCTCGTGTACCCAAGGTCACATGGTGAATCTCGAAGGACTCTTTGAGCAGTAAATGCCTCGTGTTCAATAAATGAACCACATAGTTAATGCCTTCTTGCTTGAGAGCGTTAAATGCTTTAAGCACTAATTTTCGCAGATAGGCAAGAATAAATGTGTCGAGATTCAAAGATGCAAAGGTTTTTCTGTCTCTGTTGTTCCTGCTATTTATAGGTGGGAAACCAGAAAATAGCCGGTAGAGACATTGAGAAGGATGACCAATCATAGTCCATCATTCTCGGAAAAAGTAGCTTGCCTCTCTGCTTTTTCTGCTACAACGTCCTGCTTTTCTGAGCAGTTTGTACTTGTTGTGTCAGATGCCGAACAACGTTGTATGCTAGTCACAGCTGAGTATCTGTCTGTCTTTTATCATTGACTTCCTTGAAGTTTTTCTGCGACTTGTTCGACATCTTGCTATGTACGCATTCCTTGACGTGAAACTGTCTTGGTCTGAAGCTTTGAGCGCTTCTCAACAGTTTCTATGTGAAGACTATGTCCTCAGTTTTCTTGAGTATCCAAGCCTTGACAGGAAAAACTGTCTGCGCAGTTTTTCGTGACCTATGCTCTGCTCTGCTTGTCTTCGTCTTGTATGTTCGACAGTTATCTCATCTGAATGGCGTCTTCTTCAAAACTGTTATACAGTTTTGATGGTTTCCTTCTTCCTAGACTATTACAACTCAATTATCCTATACAAGGATTACATGAGGTAATAACTCTAAGACATATACTTTGGTATATAGTTTTGACACATCAAAACATCAAATTAAGGTGGGATTTCTACATCAATACCTAACAATTTCCCCCTTTTTGTTGTTGTCAAAACCATACCTCTAAGTCTATCTAAGTCGACGAGAAGATCCAGTTGATCTGAGTTTACAAATTTCTCTATCTAACACTGCTCTGAACTGTGCTTCTTCTATACTCGACCTACTCTAAATGATCTTCCTCCTTAATGGGATAATAATTCTTGATTAAAATCAATCAGTTTAGAGCGATAAGAAATGAAGGATTGCTGATCACACTGGAAAATGTGAATTCAGCAAGTCAAGAATCAAGGTAAGAGACAATGAGCAGTTGTCTTCAAACCAGCAGTTTTTCACTTTTCACTAGATATGATCGATTACAGGTACATGAAAAGTTTTAAAACTGCAGTAATAAAAGACATTCAAAACTCAAACAAAACAGAATTAATACATGACCTTCGCTTACTTGTCTTCATTCTTGTCCTTCTCCCTTTCTTGATTCTAGGAATCTGCATCTTTTGGCTTCGAGGAAGTTGCGGCAGATGTGGAAAACAAACCAGCTTGCGCCTTGAGGACCGCGGTTACTTCTGAGAGGTATTTCTTATCTTGCTCTCTGGAAGCTATTAGTGCTTCCAGCTTCATTGTAATATCTTCATCATGCCTCTTGTGCTCTTCTTCCTGCTTTCTGTATTCCTCATCTAGCCTTCTCTGTTCCTCTTCTCGCTTTCTCTGTTCCTCTTCTCGCTTACGATCTATTAAAATCAACTGCAGCTTCAACGACTCATCCCTTATCTCTTCCCCTTTTTTTACAAGAACAAACATAAGAGCCATCTGCTGATCCATTCGATGATCTAACTCTTATCTCATAGCATTATAGAGTAGAAGGTTTGCAGCGACAGAAATAGGATCTGGAGACAGTATTCCTTCAACTGTGGCTAATACTCTAGAGTCTTCATGGGTTTGACTCTGACAGGTAGCAGTGGAAGTCTCAGGTGGAGGGGGAGCTTGGCTTGTTGCTGCCTCTTCCTCTTGTTTAGCTACGGCAGCTGCTGCTTCATGTTTAGCCTTTTCAGCAGCGGCTTCTGCATCCTTTTGAAGTGCTTCAGCAATTGCAGCTTCTTCCTCTAGTCTCTTCAGTTGAGCAGCTTCTGCCTCTAGTTGCTTGAGCTCAGCAGCTTCTTCCTCTTTTCGCTTGAGCTCAACAACTTCTTCCTCTAGTTTTCTCTTGAGTGCTGCTGCTGCCTCTGCTTCTTGCTTACATTTCAGCTCAGCAGCTTCCTCCTCTTGCTTTCTTTGGAGTTCAACTACTGCTTCTTGTTCTTCTTTTCTCTTGATTTCAGCAGCTGCTGCTTCTGCTGCTCGTTGGTTTTGTTCGGCGGCCTCATTCAGTTCATTGATTCATTTTTCTTCTTCTAGTGCGAGAACGGCCTTCTTTTCAGAGTAATCGCGCACATGTCTGCAGCGACTAATGATTTTGATTTGCAAGAAACACTTAGCTAGTGCTTTCACAACTAGAATTTCCAATGCACGGGTAGCAGTAACAATGTAGGTTAAGATTTGAGACAAATGAATAGCTTGAGTTAGACCAGTCTTTTCTTCTCTCCTGATTATCTCTTCTTCCTCTCTTCATAGTCTCTCCATCTCTTGTGCTTCTTCATCTTCAAGGTCTAGGAGTTCCAGTTGGATCTCATCGGTCTGTGAATTCAGCCATATATGGAGATTATGTATCTTCACAAGCTTCGCATGATTCTCATTTATCCTGCGACGAACATGCTCAAAGTGTGTTTCACCTGTCGTTCGTGCGGTAGTGGTTGAGAGACCTAATCTTTTCGTAAGGACTTCTGGTAAAGGTAGTCGTTTGACAATTCATTTCGCTGGTGCTTCAGCAGTTTCAGAACTGGCTCATCTTGTATTATAATTTCATGTTGTGGAAGTGGCTCTTGAGTGGCAACAACTTCCACTTGCAGACTCTGATTGACAGTTTCCTCAACTGGTATTTCTGGAACTGTTCCCCCTATCTCTGAGGCTATCTGAATAATCTGCTTAGGTGACGAGGGTGATGGTTGATGAGCTTTTGAAGTTGTACTGCCAGAAGATGTGGAGGGAGTGAATGGTTTTCGAGGAGGTGATTCTCTATCTGAGGGAGATGGACTTTGAAGGTAAACAATAGGCACTGTGTTGTCTCCTGTGTTTCCACTACCTTCGACTTGTTTGCCTTTTCTACTCCTTTCTCTCTCTTCTTCCAATGTACTTGTAAATCCTAATCGCCTTCGTTTCCTATTTCCCGTCTGAGTCAGGCAGTTTCTGCTTGTATCGGTTTCCTTGTAGCTGGTTGTGAACTGCAATCCTCAATATCATTTACCTCCAACTCATCACCGTCTTCTTGTTGATGTTTACGCTTACCTCCTTCTACTGCTTTCCAACGGATCTTGTCACTGTGAGGTAAAAAGTCGGATGAGACTAGACATTCACCTTCTTCTCTAAGATCAATCAATTGCTCTATCAAGTAGCTAATTTTTAATCCAAAACCAACTCCGGATTCGAATCTGTTGGTCTCCCGAATGGTCTCATTCTTTCTAGCATTCTCAAGAATACTCCGAAAAATGAATTCAGCCCAGTTTCCACCTAGACCATCATCCAATACCATCATAACAACATACTTAGGCTGACTTAGTTCAGAAAAATATCCTGCACCGCAGTAGAGCATCCTAAGTGTTATCTCACTTAGAGATTTGTAGAGAGGCCTCGATTCGGAAACCCTTGTAGGTAAGTGGAATCTGTCTTTATGCTCGGGCTTCTTCCAGACATTCCAATGTCTCTCCCTTGCCCCATCATCATTCTTCAAGTAACTGGCTATGTTCTCACCAGTTTTAGGTAGGCGAAAGAATTCGGCAATAATATTTGCACTTATAACCATTGGAATCTTGTTAACCTTGGTTTTGAAGGATTTTCCACCTTTGTCAACAATGACATTCTCATAAAATTCAGCAACCCGGTGAGGCTTCAATCTAAGAGGACGTAACTCTAGAAACTGTATGAGCCTTTCTTTGTGCAGCTTATCGTAGATTTCCTCATATGAACACCAATAATCAAATTCTTTGAGATTTAGGATTTTCTCCTAAAAACTTGACTTACTCGAATGTCCTTGTTCGAGAGATTGGCGACGTCGACTATGTCATTTGAAAGATGCTTTAGTTTCCTATGAGTGATATCTTGGGTAGTGGCACTTTTCTTTGATCTCCCTTATGCGCTTGGACCTTCGCCTGATGAAGGCTTTCTCTTGCCCATAATGTACAAAACAAGGTGGGTAGATGAAGATACAAGATTGAGAACATGACGAATTTGATATGAGCGAGTGCAGAAATTGATTTAGGGTGATGCGTGATCGCAGAGGGTTTTAATCGAGGTTTAGACGGAGTTAGATACATGGCTGAGATGAACTTTCACTTTTTGCGATCTTCGGCTGTGATAAAATCTGATGTAAGAGCGTCTGTTCCTATTTTGTCGTGGCGTATGCGTAGCGTGTGATCGTGGCTACGTGTCTCCGTCTGCGTCCAGCTGATTGCAGAAAAAATTAAAATCTTGCACTAAAAGAGATGGACAGTTTGTAGGATTTGAGTCTACAATAGACAACGTAAGTTGTCACTTTAATTAACTTGCCAAGGATCATTCTTAGGATATCGAAAATAAACTTTAACTAAATAAATCAGGCGAACCTAAGCATGCTCCTACAAAATTAATTGCAAAGGGATGGATCTACGGAATACCTGAACTCCAGCGACTAATCTACAGATCTAGATCGATGACGGAGACAATGGAGAAGTAATCTGGATGTGGGATCGATCCAAACTATTGTGTTCCAACAGATCTGATCTTCTGATCTGTTCCCTTGCTCATCGGAAATCTGGTGAGGATACGCTACCGAGTTGAATCAGAGATTCGCAGGAATCGATCAATTCCTCCTCACTGATAGTCGTCGACCCTCTCTTTTTTTTTCTCTAAGTTGTGTAAACTTAATTTGATTTGAAGAGAGGAAAGCTTATATAGTGCTAGGGTTTACAAAACCCTAACCCTAATAGGCTCTGAGCAGATTGTGGGCCATACCAGGGACCAAATGCAAATAATAAAGTGGGCCCTCTTTATTAATTAATTCCATGTCCAACCCATAATATAATTAATTAATAAAACATTGTTTTAACCTTCACCACGGTAACAATGCTCACTCACCCCTTTATTACCACGTAATTTGGAACGGGTTGCATTAAACTTGAATGATCCACATATTTAAGGTTCCAGACATTCATTAATTAATTTGGCTTATGACAATTAGCCATAATTAATTAATCTCTTATTTCCTGAGTAGTACCACTCACTCTTTTTCACTTATGCCTGAATTAAATAATTCAACCTGTAGGGTTTAACATAATGAACCTTGTGAGCTCCACAGGGAATGTCCCCATCCTAAAGCGGATATGATTACCGACATGTCCGGTCTAAGTAAGCCACACACTAACCGCCACACCCAAGATGCAGGTATAAGAGTACATGAAAGACTCGCCACCCTAGCAAGTCAAAGTGTGGTCAACTTATGTATGCCCCTTAGCCTTCCATTAGGTTTAAGATAATAACAAGTATCTAGAGATCTGGCTCATTCATATGTCAATTAGAATGGCACATCTCACTGTTGATCCCATCAATACATAAAGATGTACCGACACATCAAGTAGCTAGGATAAGCTCACTTATAAACTGATGTGTCGCAGCCTAAACCGACATCCTATCCAGGGACTGTCTCAGCCGTGATACTGTTTATATCTCGCTAGGTCAAACGATTCATAAGATCCTCTGTGATCTCCTACACACCATATGATCATCCCCATAGGCGAGATAATAGGATATTATAGTTCGTATCGTATGTTTGTTATATCAGATAACGACTATGTAGATGTAATACATTAATGGAGACCAGTGTATCAAACGAACACACTTAATCATAAATTCTTTTAGTATATAATTCCAACAATCTCCCACTTATACTCAAAGCATAATACCATTGCTTTATCATAGTATTAAGTGTGTCTATATCAGACCTAGCTTATTTACAGGATTATCATCTTGCGATCGATTCTACCTTCAGATCCAGATTATGAGCGTGACCCTCATAAGTCTTCTGAAGTAGGCACCATGTAAATAAATCTTCTAGATCTTCATGTCAATCGCTCCCACTTTATACACAATGCCTCTTATCACGATTTCTCGTATGATGTGGTACTACATATTCTATGTGTTTCACCACCTTGTGAGTCTTGGGTTCCCTTGAGTTTGTCATTGCACCAGCATGATCACAGTACCTTGTGATTCTTTTAGACAAACTCGGAACACACACCTCTAGAGGACAATAACAGAGTTATACTGCTTCTTGCGAAGCTAATGAAGCTGTTACACACTCAGTCTTCATACCAGAATTTACAACACACTTCTGTGTTAGATTCCTATAACTCCTCATCCAAGGCCAACTCATAGTTAGAGGTCGATTTCCTTCCTTATGATCCTCCTGGATATCCGATGCCATTCAACCCACAGGGCACATTTATAAATCAATGTGCCTGTCCAGAGTCAAATTGATATCTGTTTACCATGCTTACAACATCACAAATATCTGACTTCGTTCATTACCATATAGAAAGACAACAATCCTTTCTTGGCATGAAACAAGTCACCACAGAATCAATTTAAGCGACTTAAGATACCTGAACATCCTTTTCTTGTGATGACACAAGACTTTAATCCAAAAGATATTCCAATATCTCATATGTCCTACTTTTGAAATTGTTCGGATAACCATCTCTTTATGCCTGACAATATCTCCACACCGTTTCCGAATGTGAAAAATATCATCTACATAATGTGCAAGGAAAACCACGCTTCCGCTCACACATAACTGGTACATGAAGCTCTCATTCTCGATATACAATATCAAAAACATCTGTTTCATGATCTTGAAGCTCCCTTAAGTTCATACTTGAACTTCCTTGGCTTCTAGACAAGATGCTGCTCATCTTACTACACATAAACTTATCTGGTTGTTGCATATAGATGTCATCACCTTTTATTAAGGTACCCGTTTGTGAAGACACGTATGGCATCTTCTACCTTCCAGATACTTAGGTTCATATGTGCTATTATGGACAAAATAATTCGAATGGATTTAACAGTTGCAACCAGTGAGAAGGTCTTGTTATGAAAATACCTTGCTCACAAACCTAGACTTTTAAAATATACTAGGTTACCATTCGAACATTTCTTTACTTGTATATTAATCCGGCGTCTATAGTTGGAAAGCTATTTAGTAACACTGATCCTGATATACAACCATAACTTTTTACTGATTCATTTTTGAATCCATGACTTTACGTCATTAAACTGCATCGTTTGTCTTAACAGCTTCGTTGTGCATTAAGGGACTAGTACAACATTGTTCGTGAACTGAGAATAAGTCCGAAGACTATTTCTCACGAACCAGTACTTTTAAGCCTATTAAGGCAACCTCCCATTGCAACGATGCTCCTTTTATGTTGTCAGTTATTAGTGCATTAATTTGTGGTTTACCACCTTACACGGGCGACCGTGCAATTGGTACCATACCTACCAAGGTATGCTCAATTTGTCACGGGGTATTTCCTGATGGATTTGAATTGTCTTCTCCAAATCATTGGAGAACAATCTTTCATTTGGATTCGTGGTTTCATCCGATACAACTTGCTTGTATTTAGAATACATAAAGAAACCACCTTTTTCATTTACATGAGATAGCCCACAAAACAGTATTAGCTTAAAACTTTTCTTCCAACCAATTAGTTTCCTGTATCAACTTAAAGGCCGAAATACCCATCATTACCATTCGACAAAGTCAAGATCCACTAGGGTATTAAGAACCGATTTTGAAGACACTGGTTTAAACACATACATTACTGCTTTTTGGCGCACTTCACAAAATGAAAAAATGGCAGAGCTGGCATAGCTTATCAATTTTAAAGAATCTTATTTATTTTGTTTTTCCTACACGATCCCCTTTTCAAAAGATAATAGATGTAGTCAACTGGGATACAATCCCTTGCTCTGCCAGATACTGCAAAACACATCACTTGAGATACACACCATTATGAATGAACCATAATGTTTTTAGGGTCTTGTTTAACTTTTTCTCTACCTTTAGTCTTAAACGCTCTTGATTAAAGCAAGAGACTAAGACTTGTAGTGAATAAGATAAACATATCCATATCTTAAGTAATTATAGTATCAATGCCTATTTAGGGCAGCTGCGAAAGTAGACAAAATACAGAGCAAATATGAAATCACTTCTAGAGATACAATCGCCTATTAAAAGGCCTGGTTATCATCTTATACCTATAAGTAGTGCTTATAAGTACCATTCTTAGGAATACCTGGATAAGATCCATAATCCCATGAATTACTTAAAACTACTAAGACTGATGTAACCTTATCTAAAAGAAGATTCTATAATAAGCCATAGATCACTGATAGTTTATATAAATGAGTAATGAAGAGATAAACATCCATTTAATAATAGAAAACACTGCTATTTATTATGATAGAGAAAAACTCTATTTAAATAACTGATAATCCATAAAGCATAAATGGAAATAGTTCTTCAAATAAAAAAACTAAATATCTCTTCAAAACTTGAAAGAAACAATGTTTATTATAAACCTAAAGCAAAAACTCCATCAGCTTGAGCATCATCTCTAGCAGCTTTCTTGGAGTTAGTAATCACGTCATCTTCAAGATTTAAGCTTGATCCCCTGCAAAGCGTAACAAAAATGATTAGTGACCTCAGTTACCACTACCTACTAAGGAGTAGAAAACCAATACTAAACATATTTCAACAACCAATGCAAAAAGATGACGTACCTTGTCCCTTAGTTAACAATCTTGGACAATTTACTTTCCAGTGACCCTTCTTGCCACACTTGAAACATTTGTCCTTCTTGCTATCTTTCTTTCCTTTGTTCCTCTCTCCTTTACCATTCTTCTTCTTCATATCATTACGACGTGAATTAGAAAACTTTTAGCAAGAGATCTGGAAAGACTTGATAATGCAAGATTCCTCCCACTGCTTCCTTCATTCCTCTTTTCTTTGACATCACTCTTCTGACTCGAAAGCAAATCAGTGCGACTCACAGAAAAGACTAAAGAAGCTTCTGCCGATACAAGATCTTTGAGCAGACTATGAACAGTATACTCACTCTTATTTTTCTCAACAGAAATTCTGAAGTCATCAAATGACTTCGGTAGCGTGTTGAGTATTAAGTCAATTTTGACATCATTGTCAATTTGACCACCCATTAATGTATACTCATCGATGAGTTGGATGAGAGATTCCACATGTTCACGCACTGAACAGCCCTGACCCATTTTCTGTCTTACAATGCGCTTGATTAGACTGGATCTAGCATGTTCATCGAGCCCGCCATATGCTACGTCAAGACGTCGCATAATATCATGCACATACCATACATCACTATAACAACGATGCAGTGCATCTGACATACCACCCAAGATGTATTGTCTGGCCATGCCATTTGACCACATCCACATGTGATACTGTGCACACTCCTCGTCAGAAGATGCATCGGTTGGCAGACTCAGACAGGGAGTTTGTAGAACAAACAAATGTCCAAATGAATCCAAAAGTTTGACAATGTCACTTTTCCATCCAGGAAAATTTGGACCAGTCAAAGAATTGTGTACAATTTAATTAACGAGCGATGCAATAATAGACATATCTGAAAACAAATAAGCGGATTAAATTAAGCACATACTACGAACAATTGAAACAAATATGCATAGAACCTTTAGAAAAAACAATGCAATTTGCTTCCTCCAATTGACCAAGCTAATCTACCGCAAGCTGCTTCAGCAGACGTTTACGTCAAACGCTCAACCAGACCAATATAGGTCCATTATTTTCTCTCCATGCCAGGTATCCGCCGGCAAAAGAAATTAATATTGGAGATCTTTAAACCATGTTCACCTATCCAGAGCAGGGACATCATTCATGAGTTATACTCCAGGCAACATCTAAGCCAATTAACCACAATCCTAACTCTGGATGTTAAAAGGCGATTTGGCATACGTACTCCACCCATACTGCATCCCCTTTACATCCTTCGTTATCTCATTTAGATTAATCTTAGAGACCAGTGAAAGTTGTCTCAATGCAAGCCGCTTCAGCAGACGTTTGCTTAGAGGCTCCCACTTCTCATCTTAAACTAAATGTTTTATTTAGAAACCTCATCGCATTAGAACTTGTAATTTATTTCTAACGAAAGCTGCTTCAGCAGATGTTTACGCTTCGAAATGCCTCACTTCTAATGAGAGGCCGTATTTGTGGAGGTCTAATGATTTTAGTTTGAAAGATAACCAAAATCCAGTTTAGTATTTTTTTAATTTCTAAAGGTTTCATGCGCACACATTATTTTATGTCTCATAAATTATGTCACATCTAAAATTCCATCATAAGTTAATATGATTCTGGAATTTATAGACACAATTTAAAACATAAAATAAATCACATAAAGCATGCTCAATAATTAAATAATTATAACATGCTCAAAAAGTTAGTAAATAAATAAAGCAAGTAAGCATGATTTCCTATTTTTACTAGTGCGCACATAATAAATCACATAAGTATGAGAATAAATAAATAAATAAACAAATAAAATTCTCGTGGCCCCTCAGATGCGATTACATGGGAAATAATTAAATCTAACTATTACAAGATTTAATTCTGATACAGATTCAAACTGGGCCTCCGTTGGACTTGAAATCTGAATCGGAATGAATAAACAACATTTGGGCTTTAAATTAGGGATAATCTCCATTCGGAGAAACAAAATACTTGATAGAATAGGGGTTCAAGCACAGCATTGGAGAGCTCCATGTATTGATCAATGGTTGATGGGTCTCCTGAGAGCCAGTGGGTTAGCCCAATTCGTTACCATTGAGCCTCACTGCTTTCACGAAGAATTGCTCAGAATGTTTGTATACTGGTCCTAAGTGACTGAAGATGAGATTTTCTGTAATCTCAATGGAAGAGAGTTCCGCTGGTCTGCAAACTACTTTGCAGCGGAGTTTGGGCTACTTCGTCATGGCAGAAGAACGCCTGTTATGTCCTATCGAAATGAAGTGACAGCACCCGAGTGGTCCATAGGGCTTGAATGGAGAGAAGGAAATATATGTTTTCATTCGACTACTCCAAGTGTATACCTCAGGCTTAACTGCAAGTTGTCCTTCGATGTTATCAACCAGCTGGTGCTCTGTAATCCTCCCCAGGAAACTAACTTTACACCACCTGTCTGGAAGGCGATGATGGTGTTTGAACAGCAAGGAGAGGTTGATTGGGTGGGATTCATCTTTGACCGCTTGAAGATGGCTCTTCAAAATCTACCAAAGGCTACTGTCCCTTACGGCATGCAGTTGAGTTGGCTTTTGGAGAAGAGTATTCCTTATCTCAAGGATGGTCCTTCAGTCTGGTAGGAACTGATTACTACCCATCTCGTCCGATTAACTGGGCACTTATCCCATGAAAGACAGTCAATCTTATCTATTATTGTAGTAGCTTCCTTTGTAGCTGTTGTCTTAATGTATGGATGACTTGTCTCCTTATTTCCAAATTAATGAAAGAACTCTCATTTTTCTTTGTGTCTTCAACTAGCTAAAAATATCGACAAACTGTAATTGACTTAATCACTATTTCAACCATGTACAGTTTGACTATCTTGAATCAATTAATTGTCATCTCCTTCTCTTGAGAGACTTCATCAAACTCTAGAAGACCTAGTTTGATGCATAGCTCTTTGAAACGAGCCTCAGGTAGCGATTTGGTAAAGATGTCCGCTAACTGGTCTTCAGTTCAAATATATTCCACCGAAACATCTTCCTTTTCATCATGATCTCGAATGAAATGATGACAAATGTCGATGTGCTTCGTCTTGGAATGTAGAACTGGATTCTTTGAAATAGAAACTGCGCTGTTGTTATCACAGTAGACAGGAACACATCCAGTGTCTATTCCATAATCCTTAATTTGCTGCTTTAACTAAAGCACTTGAGCACAACAACTGGCTGCTGCTACATACTCCGCCTCAGTGGTGGATGTAGCCACGAAATGTTGTTTCTTGCTAAACCAGCTGATCAATTTATGTCCTAAAAACTGACAGGTTCCACTTGTGCTCTTTCTGTCGATTCTGCATCCTCCAAAATCTGAAGAAGAGAATCCATTTAATATGATTCCATCAGTTTTGGGATATCAGATACCTAGAGATTCTGTACTCTTGAGGTATCGCACGATCCTCTTTGCTGTATCCATGTGAGACTTCTTTGGATTCACCTGGAATCTTGCACATACTCCCACGGCATAAGATATATATGGTCGACTGGCAGTTAGATACAGTAGACATCCAATTATTCCTCTATAAGCTGTCAGGTTGATAGGTTCTCATTGGAATCCTTAGTGATTTTGTCTTCTCATGAAAAAATTTGTTGATCAGGTCTTGAGTGTACTTCTTCTGACTTATGAAAATTCCTTCATCAGACTGATCAACTTGCAAACCAAGAAAGTATGTCATCTTGCCCATCATACTCATCTGATGTTTATTCTGCATTAGCTGGGCAAACATCTCACACAACTTGGTATTTTTGCTTTTGAAGATGATGTCGTCTACATAGATCTGAACAAGTAGGATGTCCTCTCCATCTTTGATCTTGAATAAGGTTCGATCGATAGCACCCTTTTCAAATCCACTTTTGAGCAGAAACTGTTAGATAGTTTCATACCATGCTCTAGGTGCTTGCTTTAATCCATATAAAGCTTTCTTTAGCTTGTAGACTTGATTTCCTTTCTCGAAACCTGGGGGTTATTTGACGTAGACTTCTTCCTTTAATTCGCCGTTAAGGAAGACACTCTTCACATCCATCTGAAGAACTGTGAAGTTGTGGTATGCTGCATAGGCTAGGAATAACCGAATAGCTTCTAGTCTGGCAACTGCAGCAAATGTCTCGTTGAAGTCTATTCCTTCGCATTGTGCATATCACTTTGCAATCAATCTTGCCTTGTTTCGAACAATAGTACTAGTCTCATCTCTTTTATTCTTGAAGACCCACTTGGTACCAATCATAGACTGATGTGTAGGTCGATCCACCAGATACCACACATTGTTGCGAGTGAACTCATTTAGTTCTACCTGCATCACATTTATCCAGTCTGTTGATTGAAGAGCTTCTGAGATCTTCACTGGTTCGATCTGAGATAAGAAGCAAGACATCAATGTTGTCCCTTGCATGGTTCGAACAGGATTTCAAATGTCATCGAGGATGGCTTCTTTGGGATGATCTTTTAGCCAACTTGGATTCTTCACAGGTACGGCTTCAGCACGGGCAGCTGGATCTTCTGAAACTGTAGGATGTTCTCCTTGAGATAGTTCACTTCCAGATTTTTGAACTGTTTCTTCTTCTCCTTCATAAACTTTTTCGTCTCCTTCATCCGAAGTGGCTTCACTTCCTTGTTCTGGAACTGGCAGTTGGCTCGTCAATTGAGTTTGCTTTCTTGGTATCCTCAAGATTGACTTCCTTGGGGTTAGCATGCTCTGCTTGCAAAACCGTTCTTTGTGCTTCAGGGTGCTTCTTTTCATCTGGATCTTCTATGTTTACGATCTTTAAGGCCTCAACGATGACAATTGCATCATCAGCCCTCTCGACTACTTGGGGTTCAGCCGAGGCAACCGAAATCTTGAGAGTTATCATTAATAGATCTAGTCAGAGGGACTGTCTGATTATGATCAAGATCATTTTTATGTTCCTCATTGACATCCTTGATCTAATGATTCCCCAGACTCAGTTCTTGAAGTGTCCTGCGCACTAAAGTAGCTTCTTAAAAAATGACATGACATGTTATTTCCACAAGCTGGGTTATCTTGTTGAATACCCTATATCCCTTATATGAAGGATATCCATACCCGAGGAAGACTCCTTCATCAGCCTTAGGGCTGAAGGTATTCAACTTAAACTTCCCATTATTGTGAATATAACATGGAGAACCGAAAGCACGAAGATGAGCTATGGAAGGCTTACAACCATTGTAGATCTCGTAGGGAGTCTTGTGCAGCTGTGTGTTGAATGCACTTCTGTTCTATGTGTAGCAGGCTGTCATCAAGGCTTCTCCCCAAACTCCTTTTCCAATGTCTGTTTCGGCCATCATGGTTCTCACTGCTTCTTTGAGTTTTCTGTTCCGTCGCTCAGAAAGACCATTTTGTTGAGGAGTTCTTGGGGTAAGACTTCTCATGTCCAATTTCAATCTCAGTGCAGAAGTCCATTAGAGGTCCGTTGCGAAATTCTGTCCCATTGTCTGATCTTATCCTCTTAACTTTCACTCCTTTGTCATTCTGAAGACAGTTGATCAGTTCTGGTAGAAGGATTTTTACTTCATCCTTGGATTTGAGCAGCACCCCCATGTATATCTTGAGTAGTCGTCAACAACCACTAATGTATATCTTCGTTTTCCAAATTTGGGTGGGGTGACTGGACCAAACAAATCCATGTGGAGTAGTTCCAAGATCCACTCTGTGCTCGCTGTGACTGGCCTGATCTTGAAGGAGGCTTTCGTCTGTTTTTTGAACTAACATGCTTTACATACTCCTTCAACTAGATTAAGCTTCGCTAGATGTCAGATTGAGTTGAAGTTCAAATGGCTTAATCTCTTGTGCCATAGCCAGTTTGCTGCTTCTGAAGAAGTGAGTGCTATGAGGCACGTTCCCTTTTCTCCACTAGACCAATCTACAATATAGAGGCCTCCTCTTCTGATTCCTCTAATTACGGTCTTGTGAGTCACTTTGTCTATTATGTGACATTCAGATTCTTCAAAGCTGACTACATAGCCACTCTCATTCAGTTGGCTTATGCTAAGAAGATTATGCTTCAGATTGGTGACCAAGGATACGTCCTGAATGATAATTACATTATGGTTCACGCATCCTTTTCCAATCACTTTTCCCTTAGCCTTGTTTCCAAGCTGACTATTACTCCTTCGTACATTTCAAGGTTCTTGATCAATTCTTTTTCTCCTGTCATGTGAGCCGAGCATCCATTGTCTAATATCCAGGTCTTTGCCTTCTTCAACGGACTCATACCCTGCAACACAAAAAATTTATTTAGGTCCCCGTATCCTTTCGGGTGCTGCAAGGTCAGTCATGTGGATCCATCCTTTTGGTAACCACACTTGTTTCACTCTTACATTTTGTGAAACTAAATTACCCTTCTGTGTTTGATTAGCCTTCTTCTAACAAGATGTGTGCTAGTTGAATGCATGTTGTTTAAAAATGTGGTGTGTGAACTCTTCCTGAAGTGACTGTTCTGGAAAGAGTCTCAAGAAACTGTTCTCGGGTGAGTAGCCATCACAGTCATTTGAGTATAAAACTGTCTAGACTCTAGCCTCGAATAGGTGTTCCTCCTACTCGGATAATAAGTATGATGAACCGGAGTTCTATCATAACTTCTCGAATTAACTTCTGATTGTCAAACCGACTTCCTTGCAACATTGTCATGTCGCTTAGTCGTTCTTGTTGGTAAAACTGGATTCTTTTCATAGGGAACATTACGCTTATCCAGTTTTGAAGGGAGGTCAGTTTTCCTCTCGATAGTTTGCTTATACAGTTTTCCAACTGTGTAAGCATTCTGTTGAGATGCCAATTTTGGGTCAATTTTTAACCAGCATTTGGTCTTGACATTCTGATTTACCGGCTCATTGGAATTTACCTTACCCTTTTCTAACATAATACCTGAACTGAGTTTCGCTTTGACAAAGCCTAAATGAGTTTTCTCAATTCCTGAAATGGATTCATGATTTCTCAAGACTTCCTTTTCATTATGGCATTCCATAAATCCAAGTCCGAATTTATCGGATGGAGGTCTTTGAACACTCAAAATCTCATTCAAAGTTCTTGAGCTCCTTTTAAAAGAACAATCACACTTAACAGGCTCACGTTTCTTTAGAGAATCACGTTCTTTTGACACATTTTCAAAATCTTTGAAGAGTTTAACATGTTCTTTTCTTAAATAATTTAGTTCCTCACTAAGAGACCTCGTTATTTTGACTTCATTGGTAAAAACTGAAATTTCTGATTTCAATGAGGCATTTTCACTAATTAATGTATCCTTAATTTCATGAAATTTCTCAAATTCTTTAATAATTTCCTCAAGTGAAATGTCCTCTGAGCTTGAGTGACATGTTTCAGAATTGACATCAAAGCATAAAGATACACTAGATGAGGGCAGATTAGTTGTTACCCGTATTTCGTGATTTAAAGCGCTTTTCTCTTCCTCGGTAATGTCTCCATCAATGGCTACCATGAAAGCAAGAAATGCTTCCTCATCATTTTCATCTTTAGAAGTGTAGTAACCATCGTCATGGTCTGGTACGTCTGGTACTTCAGTTCTTGTGTGCATCGCTTGGGAAACAACTTTGGATGCTCTTCTTTCAAACATCTTCTTCAATCTGTCTCTCTCCTCCTGAGAAACTTGAGGGCATTCATACTTCAAGTGATCTGGAGAGTTGCACTCGTAGCATGTGCGTGGCTCTCTCTTGATGAACCTTTGCTCATCACATCATCTCTTTCTTCACTTCTATGATAATCCTTAGGGTAAGCTGACTCAGGCTAAGATTGGGTGGGGGAGTAAGCTCGGGTAGATGTCTCCCCTTGCTCGACCTCAGGACCCTTCCCCTTCCTAGGATTTGTTTTGCCAGTTTTTTTGGGGGAGGTCACCTGCTCGATCTGCATCTCTTGCTCTGGCTCCGGTGCAGCCTCTTTCTCCCGTTCCTTCTCTTGTTCCACCAGTTTTTCCGGGGTGGTTGCCCATTCACTATCTCCTTGATCCACGTGGCCTTTCATGGCTTGTTCTGCAGCTTCTTGAGCTATTTCCAGGCTAATCTCAACAACATGTACCACCACGTCCTTCTCGGGTTCATGCTGAGAGTCAGTCTGGTGAGGAGATTGCTCTGCTTCTATTTCTTCATCCATCTGCTCCGAATGAACAGAGCCCTTATCATCCTCCTTCTCATCGCCACCTTTTGTTGGTTGTTCAGGGTCGATCGCCTGTTCATGTTCAATCTGTTGTTCCACCCACACTTCAACAACAGGTGGCTCAGGTTGGCGACACTGACTTTTTGGATGTCTGTCAGTACCCTGAGCTTCCTGGTACAAATTTTCAAAGGTTCATACTTTAGGAGCCCCAGAGAGAAATTAGATGATTACATATGTTGGAATCTCGATCTCTGGCTCCTAAAAGACAATTTTTCGCTTTGCAGAGGTTTCTGCCACCTTCTCCTTGCCTTTCCCAGGCACTTCCTCATCTCGTGCCCTCTTCTTTTTGATAAGAGGTTGAACCAGCTCAGTTTGGGGCTTATTTGGAATATTGACAGAGGTCTGTCCTTTGAATAATTGAGGCCCCTAAATTGGTTGTGATGGCTCCAAATCACCAAACCTTTTCTTAAAACACCTCTGCTTCTTCTTTGTCTAGGAAGGCTCCTCACCAAGCTTGGTCAATGGAGGAAGATCCTCCATGACCTTCTGCAAGTTATCTTTCTTCTGAGCAGCGGACTCAGCTTCTTGGTCACCGCCTTCTTTGCCATCATCATCATCCTCAGCCTTACTGGGCTCATTGACCTTAGACTTGGTTGGGATGAAGTGGATGGAGATCAACAATTCTCCATCATCCACCGCTGGCAGCAATTTTTCCAGTAGGAAGCTGACTTTGAGTCCAAACCCAAAACTAGTGGAGAATTTCCCCTTCTCCTCAATTGTTGACTTCCGGCCAGCATAATCCAAAAGTCATTCAAAAAGGAACTTTGCCCAGTCCCCTTTGACTTCGTCATCGATGGTCATTATAAGTGAATACTTCTTCTCGCTCATCTCAAAAAACGATCCCATCTCGCACTGTAGAATTGTAATAACGATGTCGGCGAGGAGTTTGTAGAAAGGATCAAACTCATTGGTCTTGTGATTGATTCATCTTCCAGGGAGTGGTGACTTCATCAAGCTTCCACTGAATCCAGTACCCTTTGATAACCTCATATTTATACTCACTTATCTATATTTTTCTCCATTATTTCAGTGCAATTAGGTTAGGTTTTTACTTATTTTTGTGCATGAGACAATTTTGGAGGATGTTATGCCCTTCGCGTTGAATTTTACAGGTATTTATGGCTAAAAAGAGGTGAAATGATGAAAGAGCCGAGTTACACAGATTTGCTGCTTCGATTGACGCACGGGAATTCGACCAAGTTGGAAGACAAAGCTAAAAACCTGAAGCAGAACCTCTGTGTCAATCGACGTGGTGCATGTCGATTGACACAAAGGTCGGATGTCGATCGAGAGCAAGACAGGAGAAGGAGAGCTCGACACTGGCATTCCTGTCGACCAAAATACTCCCTATCGATCGACAGGGAGGACTAGGATGCAAATAGACAAAAGAAGCAAGCCCGAATTTCGATCTGACGCTTGTGTCGATTGACAGGCTCCTTGTTGATCGACACAGAAGCCCGACATGGAATTTTCAGCCTGTTTTAACAATTTTTGTTATTTTAGCCCAATACCCAGTTTAGGTTTTTTTCTTTCCTCTATAAATAGGACGTATTATACACGAATTTCAGACTTTCGATCTCTCATTTTACACTTTGAATATTGGAGACATTGGAGTTTCTCAAGTCATTGAATGTTCCTCTTCATTTGTAAGTTAATTTATAATATGTTTGCTTTTTTCCTAGTCATGTTTTGTGGCTAGAACCATAACAGGTTCTAGGGCTTTTGATATTCTTTTCTAATGTATGTTTGAATGAAATCAACTCAATAACATGGTTTAATTCTTTGTGATTAATTAATCTAGATTTAAAGAAGGATCGAGAGATGAATTTGAATCTAGGTTTATAGTTATCAATTGAAGGACCGAGAGGTGAAAATTGGTTATAGAAGAAGGAATTGAATGCAATAATTTTCTGTCTTAAAATGAAGAATTAATTTTTAGGATTTAATTAGATAATTATCGAGATTGACTAATTTGGTGTTCTTGAGACCGAGAGGAGATAGTCACTAATTAGTAATCTAGGGTTCGATTGCTTAACCAAGGAATTTAATCCACTTGAATCTTAATTTATCCTCATTGCTGAGTTGATGAATTTGCATGTTGATGATTAGAATATCTGCCCTAGGATGTGTGTTTTTCTTTAATTGTTGTTAATACCTTTATTTTCTCGCATTGTCATCTTTAATTTTCAAAACAAAATCCCTTTTCCAATTTCCTTAAACTTTCATGTTCTAGGAATTATAGCTAGTACTTTGGGCAGTTCATTGCACAGTCCATGTGGGTTCGACCACCTTTGGGTGCAATTATAAATTTATTTGCTCGCCGTTTTCTGCGGTCATCAAATTGGCGCCGTTGCCGGGGATTTGTCAGTTTTATCCAATTATTAGTTTATTTTTAGTTCTGATGGATTGAGGCTGTAATTTTATTTCAATTTTGTTTTAATTTCGTTCTTGTTGATTTTGGTGTTTTTAATTTCGAGTTTTTGAGTTTGAACTTGGTTTTTGGTGTTTGATTTTCGTATTTCAGTTTGCGTGTGCTTTTTTTGGGTTCTCCGCTATGTTTCAATCGACAGCTCGCCTATCGATTGACACAGTAGCATCCTCCGTGTCGATCGACAACCTCTCTTCGATCGAAATAGAAGCTTATTCTAATTTCTTTTTGTTTTTTGATCCAGAAATTGAGACCACATTCCGGAGAAGGAAGAATAAAGAAAAACGAGGCATAAACACCAACATGGATCCGCCACCACACTGAACCGAAGATGACTTCTCAAGCATGCCACCCTTGGAGGAGCCACACATGCAACTCATAACTCAAGAGAGTGCCATCCTACTTGTCTAAGAAGTCAATAAGATGTAGAAATCATCAAGCAGGTCATGGCAGAAAGGCGCGAGGATGAAGGAAGGGAAAGAGAAAGAGAGAGAGATAGGCACCGACAGGATGTCTCAGATGATGAGGACCCCAACGCAATGGCCAAAAAGTACAGATCACAGCCTGGGAATGAGGGATTGGTTATTGGCATCACTGCCAATAAGTTTGAACTCAAGACCGGCTTGATTCAGATGGTTCAGCAGAACCTGTATGGAGGCCGAGCAGTGGAGGAACCGTAAACCTACCTCAGGATGTTCGAAGAGGTGTGTGATACCATCAAGCAAGGAGGAGTTACCCAGGATGTGATTCATCTACACTTGTTCCCCTTATCACTTAGGGATCAGGCTCAGACGTGGTTTATAGCCCTTGACTTCAGTAGCATCCATACTTGGGCCGATCTCAGAGCAGAGTTCCTCGCCGCCTTCTTCCCACCATCAGTCATTATTCAAAAGAAGATGGAGATCCTGCAGTTCCACCAGAAGATGGACGAGTCCTTATTTGAGGCGTGGAGCAGGTTCAATGAGTTACTGCGGAGTTGTCCAGGCCATGAAGTAGACACCGAGGAGCAGGCCCATGTTTTCTACCGAGGGTAGACTGAAAAGACCCAAGAGTCAGTGGACAATGCAGATGGGGGATAATTGATGAGCAAATCATCAAAAAAGGCCTTGAAGCTGTTCAAGAAGATGGCCTTACATACTCAGCAGTGGGGCAATCCAAGGAGGCCACAAGTTCGAGCTGTGGAGAAGAAGGAAGATGACACCTTGAAGAAGGAGATTGAAAAGCTAAAGGGGGAGGTCGAAAAGTTAACTTCTAAGATTTTTGTTTCTGTTGCACAGGTTGACCCTATCGCCGACGTGAACTACATGAATCGTGGTGGCTACCAGAATCAATACAGGCAAGGGTGATACCAGCACTACCATCCGAGACCTCATCCAGGCTTCTCATATTCTTAGCCCGAGGTTGTCGAGCAGCCCCCTCCTGATTTTGATGTGCAGAATGGCGAGGTAGTGGAAAAGAAGAAGGAGGCCCTCGACGAGATGCTCAAGAACTTCATCAAAGACTCCGACTATAGAGTGGGGAAGATCGAGAAAGAAGTGGCAGGAGTGAACACCAAGGTGGATCGACTCGGCAAGCATGTGCAGATTATAGAGACTTAGGTGAGTCAGATTGCTACCACTCTTGGGATGCAACATACTCAAGGGAAGCTGCCCAGCACCACCGAGGTGAATCCCAAGAACCAGAAGGATTGCAAGGTTGTGAAGCTCAGATCCGGAACCAGCTATTCAGGCACGAGCATGCCCCAAAGCAAGTTTGGGGGGAAAAAAGGAGATTCATCCCGCAGAGCCGGCCTCTGTTTCGATCGATAGGCAGCCTATCAATCAACACAGAGGTTGTGAAGGAGATATCGACATAGATTCAGAGGAAGAGCCTTTGATCGACAGGACTGCAATGGGTGTGTCGATTGACACACCCCCTATCGATCGATAGGCAGGTCAGACAGGCAGAAACACCTTCCAGTCGACACAGGCACAACTTCAACACCATTCCTCAACTTCCAAAGCTGTCAAGACACATCCAATGCCCTTTACTTAGCGATTCGCCAAGCAAAAGGAAGATTTCAAGTTCTCGCGCTTTGTCGAGAACTTGAAGAAGGTAAGCATTAATCTGCCACTGATAGAAGCTCTTTCTGAAATTACAGGTTATATGCGATATCTCCGCAAGCTGATGAGCAAGAAAAAACACTTCGTGGAGAATGCAACCATGAAAATTCAGGAGTAGTGCAGCTTACTCCTCCAAAAGAAGATGTCGATCAAGAGGAGTGATCTAGGGTGCTTCACAATCCCAGTCGAGATTGGGGGGATTTCATTTGAGAAGGTGCTGTGCGACACTGGTGCCAGCATCAACCTGATGCCCAACTCCAAATTCCAGCGCCTCAAGATTGGATAATTGAGGCTGACCACCATCACATTACAAATGGCAGACTGCTCTGTGTCTCGCCCGAAAGGTATAATTGAAGATGTTCTCATTCGTGTGGGTCATCTAATTTTTCCTGCAGATTTTGTGGTCTTGGATATGAAAGAAGATGGAAGCACACCTTTGATCTTGGGAAGAGAGTTCTTGGACACAAGTTCTGCCTTGATCGACTGTCGAGGAGGAGAGATCACTTTGCGAGCTAATGAGGAAAATATCACATTCAAGCTCGACAGAAACCGGCACCAGTCAGAGTGCTTCAGGATTATAGTCAGAGAGGATACTGATGAAGAGGAGGACGAAGAAGCAAGTGAGGAGATCAAAGAAGACCGCGCTGCTCAAAGATGGGAGCGAGGGAACGAGTCGGAAAAATTGTCAATTACACCATCTCAACCCGAGCTCACTACTGTCATCCAAGATCGGTGGGTTTACATGGTAGATTCTTTTCTAATGCATATTTGAATGAAATCAACTCAATACCGTGGTTTAATTCCTTGTGATTAATTAATTTAATCTAGATTTAAAGAAGGATCGAGAGATGAATTTGAATCTAGGTTTATAGTTATCAATTGAAGGATCGAGAGGTGAAAATTGGTAATAGGAAGAAGGAATTGAATGCAATTATTTTCTGCCTTAAAAGGAAGAATTAATTTATAGAATTTAATTAGATAATTATCGAGATTGACTAATTTGGTGTTCTTGAGACCGAGAGGAGATAGTCACTAATTAGTAATCTAGGGTTTAATTGCCTAACCAAGGAATTTAATCCACTTGAATCTTAATTTATCCCCATTGTTGAGTCGATGAATTTGCATGTTGATGATTAGAATGTCTGCCCTAGAATCTGTATTTTTCATTAATTGTTTTTAAAACCTTTATTTTCTCGCATTGTCATCTTTAATTTTCAAAACAAAATCCCTTTTCCAATTTTCTCAAACTTCTATGTTCTAGGAATTATAGCTAGTACTTTGGGTAGTTCATTGCACAGTCCCTGTGGGATCAACCACCTTTGGGTGTAATTACATATTTATTTGCTCACCGTTTTATGCGGATATCACCCTTCCATAATCTCCCAAAGCTTCTGGGTATCGAACCCCTATCGGTAAAGATGAACATTGGGTCCTCTATTCCTTAGACGGAATACTTCCTTGAGAAACTATGGTGTAAACATAATCTCAGTTCCGGCCACCTGTGTGGTGAAGAACTTCTTGTTCTTGTCAACAACAACAATGGCGTAGAATTCAACCACCAAAAATAGATAAAATCTCTTCGGTCGAGCCCGTATATAGCAAACTATCTTATCCCTAGTTAGTTTACGACCCAACATCCTGACATCTGGGCATGCGTCCTTCAGATAGGCTATATTCAAAATTTCATCCTTTGTCACCTGGGTAGGTCTCCTCTGCTTTGGTGAGAGTTTCCTGGGATCAGCATGGAGAAGCTTTATGATTTTAGAATATTGTAGATCAATATAAATGACTGGTGGTTGTTCTTCTTGACCCGATGTAGATGTTTTTCCGGCAGGCTTTTGAGGTTTTTTAGTCTTTTTTGTGCCATGATCAATGATTAGCAATCAATGAAGGAATGTTTGTTAAAAGATTTGAATGCTAGAGTATTTTCTGGAAATATGAAGGCTTGAAGAAATTTTGGAGAGGATGAAAATGACAAAGAGTAATAAAGGCTTTAACCATCGTAATTCTTTCGGTATAAATAGGGTAAAAACAATATGGATCGGATGGCTGATATTGGGTCAACAAACACCACATCAAATGGTGGGAAAAGTCGTCGATTGAACTCGCATTTGACTGATCTGACGTGGGAGCGTGTCTTTCCACGTGGCATCTTCTGATTCATCTCCACTTGTTACGCATTTAATGCGTCGTATTGGATAAGGTAAGTATTTGAATTTCAATCCCCGCCTTTATTTATCCATATTGACTAAGAGTCGGTTTATAAACTGAGAGTTGGAACTCATTTTAAGTCCACATCCTTCCTTACAGATCTTTTAAGTGTTGGACCCAAAATTTGGTTTTTCTTGGGAAGTCAGTATGGTCCACCAAACATTCAGAAATTTGGCTAAGTGTTGGAGACCCATATTGAGTGCGTGTCCTCTATACTAAAACATAGTTGAAAGTGAGTTTCCCGGTCTTGCGTAGACACCACTTAACACGTCTCTTCAAAATTGGACTAAGTATAGAACCTCCGTATTGTGAATCAAATCAAGTCTGAAGACCGAGATTTTGAACTCCGTCTTAGGCTGCATCCGTCATCTTGAATCAAAGTTTTCTTCGAGCTCCATACCATCTGAAGTGTGTTGATGACACCACTTGAATCATTCTTCATAGTTTTGCATTCAAACAAGCTAAACTAAGAGCTGGGACTCAGTTTTAGTAAGTATTACCTCCATCATACTTAAGATATGAGATATAACATGAAAAACAAAAAACTAAGAGCTTGGACTTAGTTTTATTCCGCATCTACTCCTCTTCGATAGAAATCTCTTCAAATTCGAGCAAACCAAGCTTAATGCATAATTCCTTCAATCTCGTCTCAGGCAATGGTTTGATGAAGATGTCCGCTAGTTGATCTTCAATACGAATGTACTCTACCGACACATCCTTCTTCTCGACATTGTCTCTGATGAAGTGATGCCTGATGTCGATGTGCTTGGTCCTAAAGTGGTGTACTAGGTTCTTCGTGATGCAAATAGCACTGCTATTGTCACAATAAATCGAAACACACCCAATCTTGAATTCATAATCAAGCAATTGTTGTTTGATCCACAACACTTGAGCACAACAGCTTGCGGTAGCAACATACTCAACTTCGGTCGTTGATGTGGCCACTAAATGCTACTTCTTGCTAAACCAACTTATAAGTTTGTGTCCTAGGGACTTACCTTTTCCACTTGTGCTCTTACGGTCGATACGACATCCTCCAAAATCTGAATCTGAGTAAGCATTCAAAGTAAGATCGTTAGTTTTGGGGTACCAAATACCTAAGGATTCTGTCCTTCTAAGGTATTTCACAATTCTTCTTGAAGTTTCCATGTGCAACTTCTTTGGATTGGATTGAAACCTCGCACATACTCCAATTGAGCAAGATATAACTGGCCTGCTTGCAGTGAGATATAACAGAGATCCTATGATTCCTCTGTATCGTGTTGGGTTTACTGCTTCACCTTCTTCAACAAGATTAACCTGAGCACTGGGGCTCATAGGAATCCTCAAGTGCTTGGTCTTCTCTGGAAAAAACTTGTTTATCAAGTCCTTGGTATATTTCTTCTGAGTGATGAAGATTCCTCCTTCGGACTGAATAACTTGAAGACCAAGAAAATAAGTGAGCTTACCCATCATGCTTATCTAGAAGTTGTTTTGCGAAAGTTGGGCAATTCTTTCACATAGCTTCAAGTTCTTGCAACCGAATATAATATCATTGACATAGATTTGAACCAAAAGGATGTCTGATCCACCCTTGATCTTGAAAAGAGTTGTGTCGATCTTTCCTTTCTGAAAACCATTCTCGAGGAGAAATTGAGACAAAGACTCATACCAAGCTCGGGGTGCTTGCTTCAACCCATAAAGAGCATTCCTGAATTTATGAACTTGGTTTCATGGGGGTTGTTCGACATATACTTCTTCTTTAAGATCCCCATTCAGAAACACACTCTTCACATCCATCTGGAACACTGTGAAGTTGTAATGTGTGTCATAAGCAAGGAATAGTATGATAGCTTCAAGTCTGGCCACGAGAGCAAAGGTTTCATCAAAGTCAATCCCTTCACACTGAGCATAACCTTTTTCCACGAGCCTAGCTTTATTCCTTATTATGTTCCTGGTCTCATCTCCCTTATTCTTGAAGACCCACTTCATGGCAATGACTGATTGATGATTTGGCCTATCTACCAAGTACCATACATCATTTCTCTTAAACTCAGCAAGCTCATTTTGCATGGCATTTATCCAGTCAGTTGACTTGAGAGCATCTCCAATCTTCGTAGGTTATGGATTCTAAAAGATAAAACAAGTAAGCAATGCTCTTCCTTGTCTCGTGCGTACTGGATTAGAAATATTGTCAAGCATGGCTTCTTCTGGATAGTGTCTCAACCACTTAGGTGTCTGGAGTTGAGTTACTTCAAGAGGTTGAACAAATGCTCCAAGATACTCAGTATCGTCTGTTCCCAATACTGGAACTTGAACTAAGGTTGATTCCACCATGGCCAGATCTTCGGGAATAGGAACTTGATCTTCATCTTCTTGACTTGGACCTTCTTCTCCAGTAATAACTTCTACGATCTGCATTCTTTTATCTTCTTGATTCACTTCAGGTTGAACCTCTTCAAGGTGAACTTCTCCATCTTTAGGTAAGTCAGCTTAGGTGGTAGCTCAGTGTTAGCTTGGGTGTCAGACTGAGTTTAACTTTGAACGCTTGAAGTTCCCCCTTGATTGATACCCGCATTGATATTTAGTGAATCTATAGCCTCAACAAGGTCTGTTGCATCACTGGCCAGGTCCTGTGGAATACTTGAATGATCATTCATAGATCTAGCTTGAGGAACTTCATTAGGATTTTCCTTTTCAGTACTAAGTTTCTCATAGGCATCCTTGATCTCATGATCACCAAGCTCCAAGTTCTTCAAAGTCATGTGCACTAAAATTAAGTTATCAAAAACAACAAAGCATATTACTTCCACAAGTCATGTAGTCTTATTAAGCACTCTATATCCCTTGTATGAGGGTGTTCATAACTGAGGAATACACATTCATCCGCCTTGGGACTAAAAGTATTTAACTTACACTTCCCATTATTATAGATGTATCGAAAGCACGTAGATGAGCTATAGAAGACTTACGACCATTGTAGACCTCGTACAGGGTTTTGCGATAACGACTATTGATTGCACTTCTATTGTGTGTATAACACGCCGTCGTCAAGGCTTCTCCCCAATAAACTTCTTTTAAGTCAGCTTCAGCAAGCATGATCCTCACTGCCTCCTTGAGTGTTCTGTTTCTTCGCTCGGCAAGACCATTCTGCTGGGGGTTCTTGGAGCTAACTTCTCATGAGCAATGCCAGCATCCGCACAAAAATCCATCAAGAGACTATTGTAAAACTCAGCCCCATTATCTGATCCGATCCTCTTCACGGCGACTCCCTTTTTGTTTTGCACTAGAATGATGAGATCTGGAAGCTGAAATTTAACTTCTTCCTAGGTCTTCAATAGCATTACCCAAGTATATCTCGAGTAGTCATCAACTACAACGAGAGTGAACCTCTTTCCTGCAATGGTGGGTGGCTTGACCGGTCCAAATAGATCCATTTGAAGTAGCTCCAGGATCCTATATGTGCTAGCTGTGATATTCTTAAATGAATATTTGGTTTCTTCCCCATCTTGGATGCTTTGCAGACACCTTCTACATTCTTGAAAGCAGCTTGTGGTAGGCCTTCCACAAGCTTATGCTTTGCTAATTGTCTGATGGATTGGAAATTCAGGTAGCTAAGCCTCTTATGCCATAGCCAGTTGACTCTTTCTTGAAATGAGCGTGTTGCGACTAGGCACGTGTCAGGTTGTCCGCTCTCACAATCTACAATGTACAGACTTCCTTTCTTCATTCATTTCAGCACAGTCTCTTTGTAGTCTTTATCCTTGATTAAGCAATCATCTTCCATAAATGTCACCTCATATCCAAATTGGATAAGCTGACTGACACTCAGTAGATTGTAGTTGAGGTTAGTGACTAGGGATACATTTTTAATAGTGATGTCATTGTATTCCATTCATCGTTTGCCGATTACTCTCCCCTTAGAGTCATCTCCAAAAATCACTAGGGGTCCTGTCACCATCTTCAAGTTTGATAGGAGTTCTTTTTCTCTGGTCATGTGTTTAGATCACCCACTGTCCAAAATCGAAGCTTGTTTCTTCTTCTAGAGCTGACTTTGGTGACCTTTGATCACTGTAATTTCTACAGATTAATTATAGAAATAGTGGCAAATAAATTTGTAAACCCTAAGGTTATCGATCCAGGGGAATGAAGCAACGAAAAATCCTAAATACTAAATCAGACGTTCTTAAAATACTGGTTAGGAAAAGCAATTAAAAAGTTTTGGTTGTTTTGAAAATTGTAATACTTGCTAATGAAAATTAAACAGGAAATTAAAAAGCTTTTGGATTC
>JAPKLW010000019.1:846744-888872 GCA_026898455.1 Plectranthus barbatus | reverse complement strand
CTTTTACAAATAAGTCCTAAGGGAGATTTTAGGAATAATTCCCAACATAACCCAACCTTTATCTGCTTTATTTTTTATTTCCTTTGCTTTTGTTTTTCAATTTTGCCTTTATTTTTGTTTTTTTAAAAAAAAATTTTAGGATCGACCTCTGTATCGATTGACATGCCTGATGTCTATCGACACAGAGGTCACAATGGAGCTACACTTTGACTCAAGGATGCAGTTGACATGAAGGCTCTGTGTCGATTAACATGGCCCCTATTGATCGACACAGAGTGACAGCAACTTCAAAATTTTATCGCGCAATGCAGATTCCTCTGTGGATAAAAATGTTGATGTCTGAGATCAACAGTCAGGTACTAGTTCTTATTCTTATCTGATTTTGAAACTTTTTCTAACTCTTTGAGTTTGAAATAAGTTTGGGGGGATGTGGACAAGAATTCAAACTTTTTTAACCTTTTTATTGCTTTCAATTATTTTATTTATGTTTTTTTAATTTTTTTCCTAGAAAAAAAATATGAATATAATGTGAGGAAAATTTCTTGTTGAGTTTTGAACCTATTTGAACTAAAGTGTGAGTTTGAAATCTATTGATGATGAGTTTGATTTGATTTTGATTGTGGTTGATTGTCGATGATTGTAGAATACCGCATGATAGGATTGAATTGAAACTTACACTTGCATGATGTTTGAGTGAATTGAAATTGACGAAGTAAGAAATTTTTGAACCCAAGTGAGAATTAGAGCCTTTTTTGTGATGTGAGATTCGCATGTATGTTTTCGTTTCTCTTGAACTTGCTTATGTTCTGTTTCGAGACTGCATAGTGTGCACAATAATAGAAAATTAGTTTAGGCCATATTTGTTAGCCATATTATCCTAAACATTGTCCCTTGTAATATTTTATCCCTAGAATAGCCCCTTTGAGCCTGTTACTTCTTCTTTCTTGGTCTATGAGTTAAGAAAAACATTATAATTATGTCTTGTCTATGAGAGAGTGCTATGAAAAAGGTGAATTGTATCCTATCTTTAAGATTTGGGTGATATAAGGGTAATTGTTATAGGTGGATGAGAAATTTTTAATTGGTAAACAAAAGAAGGTTGGGCTCTAAAAGAAATGAAAAGATTGTTTGTGTCCTTATAAGCTCAAAAGAAAGAAAAAATTGTTATGTATAAGAGCATAAAATGATTAGAATAGGAAAAAAAAAAAAGAGAGAAAAAAGAGAGAGCTTTGATTTTTGTTGAAAATTTGAGGAGAATGGTAGATGTAGACAATAGAGTGAATTAAGATTGATGAGGTGGACACACTAGAGTTGATTTTAAGTCACTTGACCATATTTCTCTACCTTTCACAAAAAGCCTACATGACAACCTTACGAAAAGTCCCTTTTTATTCTTGAATTGTGTGCACATTTAAGCACTGAAGATTCTATAAATTTTCCAAGCGTATGGAAGAAATTTCTTCATATATATTGTGAGTGCTTTCATTGAAACCCAAACACTTGTGTGATGAGCGAAACACTTACTTGTGAGTCTTCTGAAGTTGATGGATTTCTTATCTCTTTCAAATTGCCTATGTGATGTGGATTTTTGATTCTTGACTGTGATGGATATTGTAACGCATTGCACTTTTAACTGCATGAGATTTCTTTTCTTTTGATTGAGGACCATCAAGCATTCAAGTTTGAGGGGTTTGATAAGCTCATATTTGTACTCACTTATCTATGTTTTTCTCCTTTGTTTAAGTGCAACTAGGTTAGTTTATTAGTTATTTTCGTGCATGAGTGTATTATAGAGGATGTTATGCTTGTGATGCTAAGTTTTGTAGGTATTTGATGCTAAAAGTGAGCAAAAGTTGAGAAGAGCCGAGTTTTACAGAGTTGTTGCTTCGTTTGACACACGGGAAGTCGACTGAGTTGGAAGATGTACCAAAATCCTGAAGCATGACCTCTATGTCGATCGATATGGGCTCTGTCGGATGTCAATCGAGAGGCAAGACAGAAGAAGGCTCAACATGGGTGTGATGCATGTCGATCGACACACAATGTGTTGATCGACACAAAGACTGAAGAAGGCTGGATCGAAATGCAGCATCCATGTCAATCGACACACACTATGTCGATCGACACAAAAGCTCAAGAAGGAAAATCTGCTCAGTTTGGTTATTTTTAATATTTTAGCCCAATACCCTATTTAGATGTTTTCACTCCTCTATGAATACTAAACTCTTAGGGTACGAAATTTATCCTTTTAAACACTTAGAATTTGTCTAGGTTTGGAGTTTTTTAAGACTTTCAAGGTTCCTATTTCCCTAGTAAGTTAATTTATGAATTTCAATAATATGTTTTCTTTATTTCAAGTCATGTTTTGTGGCTAGAAATACTAACATGTTCTAGGGCTTTTTGATAATCTTTTCTGAAGCATGTTTAAGTAAATCAACTAAATAGCATGGTTAAATTTCTTGAGCTTAATTAAACGAATCTAGATTTAAAGAAGGATCGAGTGATGAATTTGAATCTAGGTTTGTAGTTATCAATTGAAGGACCGAGAGATGAAAATTGGTGAAAGGAAGAAGAGTTTAAATACATTTATTTTCTTTCTCAAAAGGAAGAATTAAATTGTAAGATTAAATTAGAAAATTATCGGGATTGACTAATATTATTTTCTTGAGACCGAAAGGAGATAGTCACAATTTAGTAATCTAGGGTTTAATTGCCTAACCAAGGAATTTTATCCATATGAATCTGAATTAATCCCATTGCTGAGTTGATGAATTTGCATGTTGATGATTAGATTATTTGCCCTAGAATCTGTATCTTTAAATTCTGTTTTCAAAAACATTTAATTTTCTACACTATTATATTTAAATTCCAAAACCTAAATCCAATTTCTATTTGCTCAAAGTACTATGTTTTAAAAACTATGGCTAGTACATAGGAAGATTTCGATATACAGTCTCTATGGGTACGACCACCTTAGGGTGTTTTATAAATTTATTTGCTCATTGTACTATAATTTGTCTGGCTATTTTTCCAGCGATCAATGACGCACCCGCAACCTTCTTCCTGGTGGTTGGATGCTTGGACGTTCTTCCCAGAACTAAGTAAGGTGGCAAGACGCTCGTGATAGTAAGAGTCTCATAATAGGAACTGACTATTGTTAATATATATTTGAAGGATATATTTACCAAGAGATAGCTTAAGCTTTAATGCTTAGCCTCGTGCTTTGAACCACTTAGCACGAATGTTTAATTTGAGTTAGAAATTCAAGTCTCGTGTGTAAAGTCACAAAGTAAAGAAAAAGCTTGAGTAGGAATAATGACAGAGTAAGGGCTTAGCTTTTAGAGAGTTTTAGATGCCTTCTTCAATTGAAATGTCAGGGAATTTATAGGAGATTCCTCAGATGATTTGAAATCTGCCTATTAGACACATTAATCTAGTCGTTAGAGACATGGAGAATGTCGTCCAATCATAGCCCATACATTAGGCCAACTGTGCTTTGCTTTGCTACCAGCTTTCTGTTGTGGCAGTGTACTTCTCACCAACTTTGTGTCAGACTATGTTTCAGTCCGAGGAATCCAAGTATGGACATCCTAGTAGGACTATTACTCAGCAATCAATAGAATTGAAGCCTGACAAAGCTTGCTTCTCTTCGTTTTCCACGTGCTTCATAAGTAAAGGCTTTCATATTGACTTTCCAAAGTCAATATAGGCAGCCCTCATGATAAGTCAGTATGTCGATCACTATACTAAGAAAATTTAGAATTCCATATCTCCAATGTTCAACATTACAATATTCAATTTAAAACCAAACAATACAAAAAATAGGTTTGAATGAATTCTTCCCCTAAATTAAGCACTTTGATCTTGATCTACCGACTTTGTTCTTCAATTCCTCTCCAAGGATGGTGGATTAGCTCTTGGTCCTCTTGGATTAGGATGGAGTAGGATTAGAGATGAAATTTGGGGTGAATTCTACCTTGATGTAATGAAAAATGGGCAAAAGTTCTCTTTAATCTAGGAAGTCCCCCTTTTATAGGCGAGCAAACAGGGCCTTGGCTCGCCCGGAATGGCTCAGTAACCATCAAAACTGCCAAAATCTGCGATTTGGCTCGGCCAAGCAAGACTCGTTCGATCGAGCCTGCCTTCTGTTGGCAGGGCTCGACCGAGCCTGCTCAGCTCGGCCGAGCGAGCCTTTTGTCCACATGGCTCGACCGAGCCTGGCTCCGCTCGGCCGAGCGCTTCCTTTGAACTCCAGAAAATCCCCTTTTTGCTCTGCTCGGGCGAGCCTATTGTCCTTTGACTCCAAACTCGGACGATTTGCCTCCAAAACTCAACCAAAAGTGTCATTTTATGCTCAAAACTCAACCTACAAAATTCCAAACACAAAAATACAAAAACACAACAAAAGAACAATGAAAACATATGATATGAGAGTAAAATGGCCATAAACATGCACATTCACATACCGAAAAGAAGGTCATTTTACGCACATATCATAATCCCCAAACTTGAACCTTTGATAGTCCTCAATCAAAACAAAGTAAAACAATCAATTAACCTCATGAAACTACCTCACAGATCATCTTGATTACCTTAGCATGCCCTTGTCAAACGAGATTATCACCTATCTTTGTGACACGGTTAATGATAAGGACTCGAACCACTCATCAAATATGGATAAAGAACGAAAGCACTCCCTCACGTGTTTAGGGATGATGAGAATCACTCAATCACAAGATATCGAGCTCAATTTCCATAGGCTTGCATCCGTTCTCACCACTATACTACAATGAGTTGGCTTCTAAAATCAAGAAGGTCTTTGTTTTTGGTTACAACGTGGCTTACTAAATGGTAGGTGGTTTTGGGCCACAGTGACTAAACTTCTTGATCTCCCAACCCCCCCCCCCCAAACTTGTTTCCTTCAAACCACTTCAATACCCGAGGCTTATTTGTTTTCACAACACTTTTCTTCTCTTTTTTTCTTTTTCTTCTTCCTTTTCATCTCTTTTTTTATATATATTTTCTAGCACCATCATTCATGTAATTCATGGTGTCTCTCTTCCTTTTTTCATACAAATGCACCAAATTTTTGTTGGTGCCTCATTTTCCTCATTTCTATGATTCAAATCAATCCTATATTTCATAATATTCATGCCTCAATATTTTTCAACCATCACAAATCCACTCAATTCCCAACCCAACTCACAACACCGTATTCACCCTCATACACTTTCCCCTCAAATTTAGTCCTAATAAGATCAAAGAAATATCTCCAAATAAGCTCAATCATGGGGGCAAAGATATGAATGGCAAAAATTGATCAAGTTATGCCATCTTATACTCCCGATGTGCAAGGTAGAACTAAGAATTGATGGCCTAATATCATTTTTTAGTCACCAAACTCATGCCAAATAGATAGAGAATAGATGCAAGTTCTAGATTTTTCACTCTCAATCTCACCTCTCTCAAACGAACAAGATATAACAATATCATGGTTCAAATACTCTCAATTTTTTGTCAAGTCCAACACATTAACCACACACAAAACTCGGCAATTCAAAAGTAAGACTAAAACATGCATCGATATCAAGATTCCGCCCTATCATTGGTTGAGACAAAATTCAAGCTCCACTAAGTTAATCATGGTCCAATTTCAAGTTCTTGTTTGGGTTCAACACACACACAAGCACACAACATCCTAACAATCTATATGCAAAGAACAATTGGCAAGAGAAACGATAGAATGCGTTACCCATCGGTAGCCACGATCGAACCGTTCTCCCATGCCTTATTTGTACCTACTAAATCAACACAAACACCACCAAACACTTGAGCATAAAACAAACCAATTAAGCTCTCATTTCCACCAAACTTTCCACAAACCATAATCAACAATGATAAAAACCATATCCACTAGCTCACCATACATACCAAACCATTCAACAATCCACTAACCATGCCAAATAGAAAGCATTAAATCATGTAAGCTCGTTAATAATCCATGAAAACATATCATAAACATAAAATTTCAGTCCCCATCAAAATCCAAAGAGTAGAATAGATCAAATCATTATACAACCCAATCGAAAATCAGATCATTATTCAATTTAAACAAACTAAACTAGAAAGCAAGGTAAAGATAGAGGAGTAGAGTAAACCACATCACCGACTACCGACACTTCCCCCCAAACTTAGTCAAGTGAGACTAAGTTTGTAAAAAGGTAGGCGGTGAGGCATCACTCCATCCTATCCTGCGGTGGTTGGCGAGTTCTGTGGGACTGATACAGAATGGGGACACGATGCTGCAGTTCTCGGACATCCTCCTGAACCTCATCCATCCTCCGATCAACTCTGTCAAATCTAGCAGCGATGGAGGTCTGATCAGCAATTTAGCTTCCCTGGAAGGCAGAAGAATCACCATGTATAGCGTACATCCTCACACCTAAACCGTGCAAAGACAAAGACAAAGAGTCAACAGTCTCGACAGTCCTCTGCATCATCGACATCATCTGCTGCTGCCACTCCTGTACTGGGGCCTGCTCGGGCTGTGGAAGTGTACGAGTACTTGGGCCAACACACTGCAAGCCTGCCTGCTCCTCCTCCGAGCGGCCCCTGCTTCCGCCAAAATATTAATTTTCCAGTTTTTTCGATCTCGGACGATCCGCATCAATCCTGGACGAGCTTTCTCTCTGTTTTGCTGCACTTTTCATTCACCATTCCGGGCACTTGGCCTCCCCACTTCTCCGATCTCTCATCACAACACAATGTAAGTCCGTAGAACCCTATCAATCTAGAATCCTTTAACACAACCACACAACATTAAACTAACACAAGCAAATAACAAACAATTATTCAAAACAAGAAAGTAAACAAGATATAAAACTGTTGGGTTGCCTCCCAACAAGCGCTTTTTTAACGTCGATAGCTCGATGACCATACCTCAATTTCAATCGTGATCAAAAGGTGCGGACCCGAAACTCGTACCTCGTTCTATTATCACATGATCTTCCGGGAAAAACAACTTTCTCCGAGCACTCCGGGGTGTATCACCATCAACACGAGCTTTCTTTGTTCTACCTTGATCAAACTTAATATCATCCCCCGGATCATCCTTCTCATCATTCTCTTCCCCCACAAAGTCCAATCCTGGGTCAAGCACATCCTTCAATCTCTTCTTTTTACCACCTTTTTCAGCTTCATTCTCATTAATATTCCTTGGAGGTAAAGAAAAGATAACTTCTTTTCAACAACAACGGAAAGTGAGCTCTCCATGTTTCATGTCAAAAAGTACATCGGCCTTATGCAAGAATGGCCTTCCAAAAATCAATTGTATTCCACTTTTGTTCTTTATATCCACTACAAGAAAATCACCCGGGAATGTAAATGTTAAGACCTCCACATGTACGTCTTCAACAATTCCCCGTGGGCAAAATAGAGCATGATTTGTCAATTGTAGGACTTGACTTGTAGGTTTAACTTCTCCAATATCCAATTCCTTATATAAGTCCCATGACATTACGTTCACACTAGCACCGGAGTCACACAAGGCTTTCTCGACATTTACATCTCAAATTGCACACCCAATAAAAAATCCCCCCGGATCCTCCTTCTTGCTAGCTATGCTCTTTCCTTCTTGTTCATTATTCCTTAAATCATATAGCTCACCATCCGGATTTGTCTCAACTCCAACAAGTTCATCTAACATTGGCACGCGTTCAATTTCTTTCGGAAGTGGCATCCCAATATCTCCTTTCCGCACATAGTCAAAGAAATGCACCTCTTTGGTTTGCTCCTCATTTTTCTCTTCCTACTTCTCAACTTCAACCTCCTTTCCTTCTTCCTTCACTATACTCACTTCTTCTACCACTTCCACACTCTCAACTTTTGGAGTCATAACCTCCAATTTCTCATCCATTCTATTTTCACCGTCAACCATATTACACCCTTTCTTTTGTATAATTTCGGTGTCACTTGGAAATTTCCCAGCTTGATATTTTCCACTTAGTTGTTTGGCAATTGAGGAAATTTACAGCTGAATTTCCGCGAACATTCCATCATACTTCTCAAATCTTTTATCAATTTCTTCATTCGGGTTTCTCCTTATCTCTTGGTTGGCGTATCTTCCACTTCCCCCAGCATATCCCCCTTGACCACTACTCCGTCCTCCTTCCAATTGCATTTAGGGATTGATAGCATTGTTGGGGTTCGCATAGGAGAAGTTCGGGTGAAACCAGTTAGAGGGATGGTAATACATGTTTCTTGAAGGATTATATTGAGGCCGATTATTGTACCCCATCCTTTGGTTGGCAAAGTTAACATTCTTCGGATAAGCATCCTCATGCTTAATCACCATCATATCCTCCTTTCTACTCCCTGAAGTAGATAACGCATCGAGCTTTCTTTGCATGGTAGTGATTTGCTTTTTGAAGTCCTCGCTTTCCTTGGCATCATTTACCGATTTCACCGGTCTATAATCTTTCCTTTCCTTTGGCCATTGGAAACTATTTTCTGCCATCTTTTCAATTCTCCTGGCTGCTTTTCTTCCTCTTGATTGAGAAAAGCACCCCCCGATGAGGCATCCATCATCACTTTCGTATCATAATTCAATCCCCCATAAAATTGGCAAATTTGTTGACTACGGGAGAGACCATGCCTAGGACATTTTCGGAGAAGCTCACGGAACCGATCCCATGCTTCATAGAGCGGTTCATCATATATTTGCCCAAAATACGTTATATCGGCTCTCCTCTTCAACGTCAAACTAGGTGGAAAGAACTTGAACAAGAACTTCTCCCGAAATTCCTCCCATGTAGCAATGTTGGATTTATCTAACCCTTCAAACCAACTTCTAGTTCCATCTCGCAAGGAAAATGAAAATAATCACAATCTAATTTGATCTTGGGGCTCTTGATTGATTTTGATCGTATCCGTGATCTCCAAGAATCTAGAGATGTGGATATTAGGATCCTCGGTCATATGCCCCCCGAATTGGTTATTTTGAATCATTTGAACCAATTTGGCTTGATTTCAAACTGCGTAGCATTCACTCCTAACCAAAATCCTTCGGTTGTCGGTGCCCCTTGCGGTCTAAACAAGTTTTGTAACGGTCTCCGTGGTCCATTCCTCTCATTCATCATTGCTTTCATTAATTCAAGTTGCCTCTCCAACTCTTCTATTCTAACCATATCCTCACCACGGTGATCCATCTCAAACTCAACTTCAATATTATCTCTTCTTTGACGAAACTTCCTTTCTTTGATCTCCCGAGCTTTAGACCTAGTGATCATAAACAACCTACAACTTCCACAAGAATCAATTACCAAACCAGCTCAAATCAAAGAAACAAACAAGAACAATATTTAAACAAGAACTAAAAACAATATTCACACAAGCAATTAATCAAACACCTAACATACAACTTCCAAACTTTCAACAATATTCATAAGCCTACTCAAAAGTATCCCGGCAACGGCGCCAAAAACTTGATGCACGTGTAATTAAACACACAAACCAAGTTAAATTTTCAATCCAAAGTTCTTTCAAATTCGCCCTATAGAATACTACTTACTTGTTAGGGAAATGTTATAGCTAGGAAAACAAGTATCGTTGAGTTTTTTGTCTAAATTCCTAGTGCAAAATTTAACTAACTACATCCAAACTTAAGCAATCAATCAACTTCATCAAGCATAAAATGTAAATTCAAACAACACTTCAATTTGTAGTAACAATGGTAGAACAAGTCTCACAAGTTCTCAATTGAGTAAGAACGGATGTTGATAAGAACTTAGATGTGATGCACTTGAGTTGAGCTATGATGCAAACATATTTAATTCCTAGAAGGATGGACTATTACCATACACTAGCCAACCCCCAATCACGATGAATCGACCGTTGATGACACTAAGAACCTCAAACAGCTACGTTATCGGATCTTAGACCAATCCTAATAGCACGTAAATCATCATCCTATGCCCTATCTCCGCACAGGGATTGGATCAAGGAACACAAGAACTCACACTATTCACGACACTCCTTTCCGCGTGTTGGCTGCAAAATTCGTACCAATTAACACCTATATTGGCTATTACCTACACCTAGGTGCATGTGAACAAGATCTAGTGTGATTCAATCTCAAATAGGAAAAACAAACATAATTCAACCTAGTTTCTCACACCATCATTCAAATCAACATCCAAGGAAATTTAGAATTCCATACCTCCAATGTTCAACATTACAATATTCAATTTAAAGCCAAACATTACAAGAGATAGGTTTGAATGAATTGTTCCCCTAAATTGAGCACTTTGATCTTGATCTAACGACTTTGATCTTCAATTCCTCTCAAAGGATGGTGGATTAGCTCTTGCTCCTCTTGGATTAGGATGGTGTAGGATTAGAGATGGAATTTGGGGTGAATTCTACCTTGATGTAATGAAAAATGGCCAAAAGTTCTCTTTAATCTCGAAAATCCCCCTTTTATAGGTGAGCAAACAGGGCATTGGCTCGCCCGAGCCTCAGACGGCTTGCCCGGGATGGCTCAGTAACTGTCAAAACCGCCAAAATCCGCTATCTGGCTTAGCTGAGCCAGATTGGCTCGACTGAGCCTACCCTCTGTTGGTAGGGCTCGACTGAGCCTACTCAGCTCGGCCGAGCGAGCCTTCTATCCACATGGCTCGGCCGAGCGCTGCCTCTGAACTCTAGAAAATCCCCTTTTTGCTCTATCGGGCGAGCCTACAAAAGAAAATCCCCTTGAGTTGAGCCTACAAAAACACGAAAACACAACAAAAGAACAACAAAAACGAGTAAAATGGCCACAAACATGCACATTCACATACCAAAATGAAGGTCATTTTACGCACATATCAAGAAGAAGGAATTGGAGAGACAGATTGGAGAATTGTTGGGAAAGGGGCACAAGTGAGAGAGCTTGAGTCCTTATGCAGTTCCAGTTTTACTTATTCCCAAGAAAGATTTGGCCATGAGGAAGTGCTACTATTGTCGTGCCATCAACAATATAACGGTGAAATATCAACATTCTATTACTCGTTTGGACAATATGTTAAATGAGTTGCATGGTTCTTCTGTGTTTTCAGAGATAGATTCGAGGAGTGGGTATCATCCGATTATGATCAAAAAGGGAGATGAATGGAAAACTACTTTTAAAACAAAATATAGTTTGTGTGAGTGGTTAGTAATGCCTTTTGGATTACCAATGCTCCTAGCACATTTATGCCCCTTATGAATCATGTTTTACGATATGTTTTAGATGTATTTCATAGAGGGAAATTATTTCATAACCTTAAGAAGTGAATTTTTTGCCGAGATAAGCTTGTGTCTATTAGGTTGATTGTTAGTACAGATTGAGTGCATGTTGATAAGGTCTAAATAAGGGCTATTCAAGAGTGGCCACGTACCAAGGGCATTGGAGATGTTGGTAGTTTCTATAAACTTGCTAGCTTCTACAGGCGATTTGTGATGGATTTATATACTGAAAGCATTATGATTGGTATATTATGTACAAGGTCGATTGGTTAATATACTGGGAATAATAAATGTTGTATGTTCATCTCCTGTCTGAATTAACAAACATGTGTCGCAAACACAATTATCTTCTTATCTCGTCGATAGGGAGATCATACGGTGTGTAGAAGATAACGGAAGATCGTATGGATCATTTGACGTAGCGAGATATAAATAGTTATCACAGCTGAAATAGTTCCAGGATAAACTGTCGGTGTAGGCTGCAGCATACGCAGTAATAAGCATCTTATCTTGGATGGCTTGGTATGCTGGTGTGGGGCACACATTGATAAGGACCTAAGTCGAGATCGATTCTTTTATCTGACATTAAAAGAATCTAGATCTCTATGGCTTGATGAGATCCTAAGCCTATATGAAGGTACAAAAGTATATGCGGATTGTGTGTTACTTTGAGTTGCAGTGAAAGGCTCTAGTTGAGCTTGTATGTCTGTATCTTGGGTAATAGCAGTTTGTGTATGACTGTTAGGTACTGGAACTAGGTAACCACATCCAGTATAGGATGGTGACATTCCCTGAACAGCTCAAAAGGTTCGTTATGCTAAGTCCTGCAGGTTGATTAAGTTCAAGCATAAGTGAAAAGGTTTGAGTGGATTGATTCAGGAATATAAGATGTTAATTAATTAAATAGCTTGTCAGAGCTTAAATTAATTAACGAATGTCTGTAACCTTAAATGTGGGGATATACCGAGCCCAGGCAACCAGTACCTCAAAACGTGGTAGCAAATAGGTAGGACAGTATTGATTCTCTGGTGGAATGAATCTATATTAATTAATTAATTATATTCTGGGTTGAATATGAGAATTAATTAATTGATAGGCCTTATTTGCTATTTGCATTTTGGTCCTTGGTCTGGCTCATGAAACTCAAGCCCAATAGGAGTCCAGTATTTTCCTATAAATAGGCCTCGGTTCCTCAGATCTCATCACACCACATGATCATAAGTTGCACACAGCAAACCAGGTTTTGGGAGCTGTGGTGATCGACTAAGATCTGAGAACAAGGAGGAGATTCTGCTTCTCAACCGGGCAAGGGATCTGATAGAGAATCTTCACCAGATTTTCAGATCGAGTTGGGATACAGATCAGAAGATCAAATCAGGAGGATTTTTCTTCTTCTCTATCCTCTTTATTTTCGAAAATAATTATTTTATTTTCTCAAGATTTATTTCCTCAATCTGTTAGGAATTAAATCTTTGTGTGTGGGAAAGATCAAAGGGAATCTCCGCGCACGCGTTCTTCAGAGTTCATCAATCCAGGTATTCCGCATAAACCTTCTTATGCATAATAATATAGGAGCATGCTAGGATTAATCATAGGCATAACAATTTATTTTTTGATATTCCAATTAACGATCCTTGGCAAACGGACTTCGTGATTCAGTTCACGAATCCCTTCAATTTGTGCCAACATTTTAATAACATTGCAACCCTGTTAACTGAGGTGATTAAAAACAATGTGAAATTTAGATGATGCGAAGTACGAGAGAAAGATTTTGAGTTGCTAAAGTATAAATTGACACATGCCCTAGTACTTTATGTCCCTAACTTCTCTAAGACTTTCGAGATTGGGTTTGATGATGCAAGAGTTGACATTGGTGCAGTGTTGATGAAGGAAAAAAAAGACTTATGTGGCATACTTTATTGAGAAGCTAAATGGAGTGACTTTGAATTATCCAACCTACGATAAGGAGTTGTATTCGCTTGTGAGAGCCTTAGAAATGTGGCAGCACTATTTGTGGGCTAAAGAGTTTATCATTCACACTGATCATGAGTTACTGAAGCATTTAAAGGTGCAGCAGAAGCTGAATAAGAGACATGCATAGTGGATGAAGTTTATTTAGCCATTTTCTAATGTTATCAAGTACAAGCAAGATAAAAAAAATGTTGTGGCTAATGCATTGTCTGGGAGGTATGCCTTGATCTCTACTCTAGATGCTAAGTTGCTTAGGTTTGAGTGCATTAAGAGTTTGTATGTTTCTGATGATGATTTTGGTGTTATATATGTTGCATGTGAGACGCCTTCTAATGGAGAATACTTTAGGCATGATGGTTATTTTTAAGAGAAATAAGTTGTGTATTCATAGATATTTTATGCATGAGTTGTTGTAGCTAGAGTCGCTTGGTGGGTAATTGATGGGTCATTTTGGCATGAACATTTCAGTTAGCTTCACAAGAAACGTTGTGTAGAGAGGATTCGTGGTTGATGTATTACTTGAAAACAGGCTAAGTCTAGGTCTAGTTCTTAAGTTTGTAAACTCCATTGCCTATTTTGTTTTTTTTTTTGCAACTTGGATTAATATAGCTATGAATTTTGTGTTTGGGCTTCCATAGTCTAGGCGTAATAGTGATTGTATTTTTGTATTTTATGCGTGAGTTACTGTTGCCAGAGTCCTTTGGTGGGAATTGATGGGTCATTTTGGTATTGTTAAGACTTTGGTTGCATTGCATGAACATTTCTTTTAGCCTTGTACGGAACATGATGTAGAGAGGATTTGTGGTTAAGGTATTACTTGCAAACAAGCTAAGTCTAAGTCTAGTTCATATGTTTGTAAATTCCATTGCCTATTTTTGCTTCAACTTCGATTGATATAGCTATGGATTTTGTGTTTGGGCTTCCAGAGACTAGGCGTAATACTGATACTATTTTGTAGTTGTAAATATATTTTCTAAGATGGAACATTATCTTCTCCGTTACAAGTCTGATGATGCATCTCATGTTGCTGATGTCTTCTTTAGAGAGACTGTGAGATTGCATGGTATTCCTAGGTCCATTGTGTCTAATAGAGATTCTAAGTTCTTGAGCTACAATTGGAGGACTTTGTGGTGTAAGGTGGGAACTAAGTTATTCTTTTCTTCTATTTGTCATCATCCAAAGACTGATGGTCAAACACAAGTAGTGAATAGGACTTTGTCTACTTCGTTGAGGGTTGTCATTAAGAAAAATATTAAGTGTTGGGAAGAATGTTTGCTTCATGTTGAGTTTGCTTATACTGTTCATTCGTCTACTAAATTTCCACCTTTTGAGATTGTTTATGGTTTGAATCCTTGGATTCCTTTTAATTTATCTCCATTACCTCTACAAGAATTCACTAACCTTGATGGGCAGAAAAGAGCTAATTTTGTGATGCAGATTCATGAGAAGGCTAGGCAGAATATAGAGTGTCGCCCTAAGCAGTATGCAAAGTAAGGGTGCGAGAGGGTATTGTTTGACCCAAGAAATTGGGTGTGACTGCATATGCGAAAGGAGAGACTTCCTTTGCAGTACCGGTCGAAAATGTTAGTGCTACATTTAATTTCTTATTTAAGTTCTTTCGATGTAAGTGACAGTTTGGATTTGAGGACAAATCTTCTTGAAGATGAGGCGAATGATAGTCCATGGGGAGCAACTATGTGAGATGATCCAGTCAATATTACCAGTGAGCCGATGACGAGGGCTATTAAGAGATGATTTACACATGCTGTTAAAGAAGTTTGGGTTGTAGAGTTTTCGAAGAAGTCTTTGATGGATGATGTGTTGAATCGCCTAAGAGATATTAATTTAATTATCAGTAGTGATTGGACTTAATTTAATTGTATTTAGTTATTTTGTGGCCATGATGTTGGGTCTTATTATTTGTTAATTTTTAATTTGATTTCCTAATTAGATTGGGATATGAGTTTTCCTATATAAGCCTTGTTAGGGACAAAATTATTCAGTTTTTTAGTTTAATAAAATTCGTGAGTTAATATCTCCAACTCTGAAAGCTCTCGAAAATCTAGGATTATCATAGAAGTTCATATTCAATTTATTAATAAGAAATTCGCATCCGTTTGTGGCATCTATAATTATATCCTTCGTGTTGTGTCAATTTGCTTCTTGGGTCATATAAGATTTATTCTAGTCTACGGTATTTGAGGCTTTCCGAATTCAAGTGTGTTGGATTTCCTATCTGGTCTGTTTAGTCGTTTTCTTGTGCGTTCTATCTTCAGTCAAGTTCCTAGACTATGATTCTTTTCATACTGGCAAGGATCGTATCAGATGTCTACCTGCAGATACAGTTCGAAGTTGAAGGGGCTATTGTTGTGCCCAAGATTATTTGGGCAAAATTATTAGATTGAAGCCGAACTCAAAATTTTACACTACAACCCAATTAATTGTGAATCAGGAAGCGAAGTGATATGGCAACCCATTAGGTGAAGGTCCAATTAAAAAAAGAGACCTAGTCAAATAAGACTTTGTCAAATTGAGAGAAAGTACGAAAACCTACCATGAGCATTCCTAAATTCTAGGGATATCAGTCAGGGGCGGATTTATGTAGGAGCCCCCTAGCCCGAATTTTTTTTCGTTTCTTAGTATCGTGATTCAGTTTTTTATGATATAGCACCCCGTATAGAAGAAAAAATGGATGAAAATAAGAAAATGATATAAAATGATTGAAATTAAGGTGAAGGCGAAAAAAAAAATTCCAGCCCCCTCGGAATTTTTTTTTGGATCCGCCCCTGATATGAGTTATGGTTCAATTCTAAAAAAAGGCAGTTAATTCAATTATTAATAAGGAGAGGTTACATTGTATAATACTTCCTCCGTCCCTTGGCATTAGTCCCATTTTCCATTTTCGTCTGTCCTGCGGAATTAGTCTCATTTCCTAAAATGGAAAAAAATCTCCTCACACCAATAAAATATTAATTCCACCACACTCACAAACATTAGTAGTTGTGCCAAAAGTAAATGGGATTAATGCCAAGGGACGGAGGAAGTAGTATATATTCACGCCCCCTTCTCCAATATATGTAGTTTTTACTTTTTCATCTGGGTTTAACACTCTTTTGTAATTTACCATTATTGCTTCATTTCATTATAAATCCGTTCCGTTTCTATAAAATAATCGAACCTCATCAGTTACCTAAAATGCTTTTAAAAATAATTATGATGTAAATCAGGTCAACGATCTAAACTCTATTAGACTTCAAATTATTGCGATAAATTTGTTTTGGGTGAAATATTTGAACCTTAATAATATCATATTAATTTTTTTCTTTTCTTTTTTTTCTCTTCTTTTTTTCTCAAGTTCACACAGACCAATATGCAATGTTTTGAACTGAATCAATATAAAAACCAAATTCACAAGTTATCTGGAATGTCCCAAAATACAGTAATAATTATCAATTTGGAGTTTGTTGACATGAAGTGACTCAGAAAGCTACACAAATAATTAATAATGTGATATATGTGTAGTTTGTGTACGTATATACAAGATAACAGGGCAAAGAGCACTTACATAAAGTGAGAATTGCAAAATTAAAAAAAAAAAAAAAGCCTTATCACAAACGACTAAATCCATTTATCTATTGGAGAATGCGAGGATTAATTAGGTAAAGATATTGGATGAAAAATGATTAAAAGTATCGCAAATTATCAAACCTGAATATTCCCCAATTGGAAAACTGACTGGGTTCCGAACCCCTGAACCCACACATTCATGTGAAATTTATCGGTTACGATTATAACAGAAATTTAAAAAATAAAAATAGAGAATTCAACATTTCCTATCTGAAAATAAAAGAAAATTAATAATTAGATTAGGTTAGTTTTAAGGATGGAGGAAGCACGCCTGTGCTGTGTAATATTATTCTATTAGAGAGTCTTGTGAGATGGTCTCAAAACAGACTAATTGAAAGTCTATTGCTTGTCGTAGTAAATATGTAAAAATCGGCCAATTTTTATTTTCAAATAGGATGATTTTGTTTTAAATCAATGAATTTCTATATTCATATAACTCAATCGACTGTTTCGATAACAATCAATCTATTCTTACTATGAATCGATCAATTCTTGTAGAATCAAGGTGGGGATTGACTAATTAGATTTGTGTCACAAAAATGAAATCCATGAAATGACTTTGTTCAAGTTTTTACAATTATATTTATAAATTTATGTATGTCCCCCAGTTCGAGGTACAATGCTGAAATTACATTGCCTATTATTGAAAGATTATCCGTTAGAGCTTTCTCGTAACATCTAGGTGTGTAATGGTGAAAGTATCTCGCCTATGACCGAGATCAGGTCATGAGTTCGAGTTTCTTTCTGACTACCAACATAATTTTTACACTTACTGATCTGAATCGACTGATATTCATTGAATCAATTAATTATTTCGATTAAACAGAATTGCTGATTTGTTTTGATAGCTAGTCAGGTGACCTAACTGAGTGATGAGCAGGAACCAATGAGAGTGAGGGAGTGTGGTGGTGAAAACAAGAAAGGTGGTCATTGTCTCACCAAATCATTCACTCCGAACCAAGTGACGCAACTAAGTTCGTTCCTTCGTCTTTTTTCGATTTTAATTTAATGAATACGAGACAATTTAAGGTAACCCCACGGTTTTTGCCTATTGGAATCTGACTCGTAATTCTACATCTGACACATATAGAGGGAGAATATGTGGACATACCAACTTTCATTTGGTTATGCCTTGTATCACCCATCGTTTTCATTACATATGTCATTTCAAATTCGTTCAATTAAATTTAGGGATTTAATTAAACCGAGTTAAATTGGAAATTGTTTTATTCAAATTTAGTTTATATATAAGGGAGTCAAGTTCTGAATTTTTTTATCGAATATTTTGAAGTTTACGAACTTATGCAAACGTGAGTTCATGATCAAATGAAATTTCTACATTTAAATTATACTCCCTCCGTCCCGTTATATTAGTCTCCTATTACTTTTTCAATTTGTCCCATTTATTAGCCTCATTTCCTAAAATATCAAACTTTTTCACACTCACCAATAAAATATTAATTTATCAACACGAATACACATTGGTTATTGTGCATTCTCCTCCGTCCCTAATATGACGGGACAGAGGGAGTATTCAAAAATAATATCATATTCATATTCAAATTCAATTTTTCTTGAAATTAGAAAGATTTGTCATACATGATACAATTAAATCATAAAAATTATCTTTTGTTAAGTTATTTTTTGTTCCTTCATAATTTTACCTAACAAACATGCTTACCAGTCATAAACAGAATATTTTAAAGCTCATATTTGATTCCTTTGATAAACAAGTATCACTAAACAAGCTTGAACAAACTTTTATCGGGTTAATAATTGTTAGGAATTATGTATGCGTTGATGATTGTCGAAAACCATCAAACAGCTGAGTCTCATGTATACAACTAATTAAACTAGAATTGGTCTTGTTTAGATATTAAGTGTTGTATATAGGTTTTAAGAATTGTAATAGTTTATCTTCATAAGAGCCGACAAGTAAATCCTAAAATAATTGAAAACGTAAGATATAGTTGAACCGAGAATCATAACTTATCAATTGCAATTTCTTGTTTCAATGTCCACAACTCTTCTGACCTTTTTTTTCCAAGATATGTCATAAGAGTTGAGTTTATATCGGAAAGGTTCTATAAATCTTTTAAAATAGATTGATCATTACTAAGCTCAACAATCAATTTCAAAAATATATTTTATGAAGAAATATTGTTTTGTCATTTACAAATATGTTTGAATATCTACAAAATAAATCTAGACTATACTCTTTAGACTCGGAGCAACACGATTCAATTGAGTCGGATGCATGCTCAAATTATTAATAGCAGAGCTATTTACCACAACATCTATAGAAGTGATGATGTTTGTTGCTCTGTTATTCTCATTTGCATATCAACAACTGTCACTCTTCTTCCCCCCTCAAAACCAACATCTTCAGTTCTTGAATTATCCTTTTCGCTTCTGATTCTATAAAAGCACTGCTCTTTTTTATTTTTCTCACACCTATGTGTAAATATATGAAAACTATGTTTTACAAAACGAGAAAATTGGATCTGGTCCACTTGTAGACAAAAATAATTAGTCGTGTAGACCAACTGCTCAGATACCATTTGTCGGTCCCAAAAATGTAAGAGTTTAAGTGCGCAGTGCAAAGGATTTGTTTGTAGTGGCCCCACCTGACTCTTTCTCAAGTTAGTTGGTATTCTAAAGATAACTTAGTTCGCGAGTATTAAATAGTTTATTTCGAAATATACTCCAACAACTTGTTAGTTGTTGGATTTCAAAATCAATAAACAAAATTAAGAATAGAATTAGAAAGCGGTAACAGACACATGATATTTATAGTGGTTTGGATGTCTTATGATCCTATGTCCATTCTTGGATCGCCATAGATTTGAATACAATAGAACAGAGTGACAAGTGATGTCACTGAAGGAATTCGTGAACTGAATCACGAAGTCCGTTTGCCAAGATCGTTAATTGGAATATCAAAAAAATTGCTATGCCTGTGATTATTCCTAGCATGCTCCTATTGATTATGCATAAGGGGGTTTATGCGGAATACCTGGATTGAAGAAACCTGAAGAACGAGTGCGCAGAGATTTGATCTTGATATTTTTTCCCGCGCACAAAGATTAATTCCTAAAAGATAAAGGGAATTAAATCTGAGAAAATTAATGAATAACTTTCGAAAACAAGAAGTAGAAAGAAGAAAGAAGACGATCCTCCTGATCTGATCTTCTGATCTGTATCCCAACTCAATCCAAATATCTGGTGAAGATCCCCTTCGGATTCCTTGCCCGGTTGAGAAGCAGAATTTCCTTCTCGTTTCTCAGATCTAGTCGATCACCACAGCTCCTAAAATATGGTTTGCTGTGTGCAACATATGATCTTGTGGTGTGTTGAGATCTGAGAAACTGAGGCCCATTCATAGGAAAATACAGGAGTTCTATTGGGCCTGAGTTTTCATGGGCCAGACCAGGGACCAGAATGCAAATAGCAAATAAGGCCTATCAATTAATTGATTCTCATAATCAACTCAGAATATAATTAATTAATTAATATTGATTCATTCCACTAGAGAATCAATATTGTCCTACCAATTTGCTACCACATTTTGAGGTACGGGTTGCATGGGCTAGGTTTATCCCCACATTTTAGGTTACAGACATTCGTTAATTAATTTAAGCTCTGACAAGCTATTTAATTAATTAACATCTTATATTCCTGAGTCAATCCACTCAAACCTTTTCACTTATGCGTGAACTTAATCAGCCTGCAGGACTTTAGCATAACGAACCTTTTGAGTTGCTCAGGGAATGTCACCATCCTATACTGGATGTGGTTACCTAGTTCCAGTACCAGACAGTCATACACAAAATGCTATCACCCAAGATACAGATATACAAGCTCAACTAGAGCCTTTCACTGCAACTCAAAGTGATACACAATCTGTGTATACTTCTATACCTTCATATAGACTTAGGATCTCATCAAACCATAGAGATATAGATTATTTTAATCTCAGATAAAAGAATCGATCTCAACTTAGGTCCTTATCAATATGTGCCCCTCACCAGCATACCTAGCTATCCAAGATAAGATGCTTATTACCGCGTATGCTGCAGCCTACACCGACAGTTTATCCCCTGTCTCAGCTATGATAACTATTTATATCTCGCTAAGTCAAACGATTCATACGATCTTCTATGATCTACTACACACCGTATGATCTCCCCATCGACGAGATAAGAGGATAATTACGTTTGTGACACATGTTTTTTAATTTAGACAGGAGATGAATATACAACATTTAAGATTCCCAGTATATTAACCAATCGACCTTGTATATAATATACCAATCATAATGCTTTCAGTATATAAATCCATAAATCTCCCACTTATACTCAAAGCATTATACAGGTGCTTTTCAGAGTATAACGCGTCTAAACTAATCTAGCTATTACATCAATCATTTTACGTGGCTGGCTTTGCCCTCAACCCAAGGTTACGTACATGCATCTCGTAGACCTTCTGAGGCAGAGCTTTTGTGAATGGATCCGTTAGATTATCTTTTTTATCAATCTTCTCTACTAGCACATCACCCCTTGCTACGATTTCTCGTATACTATGGTACTTCCTTTCAATGTGTTTTGTCGCTCTGTGAGTTCGTGGTTCCTTTGAATTAGCCACAACTCCCGAATTATCACAATATACCATGATGGTCTTGGGCAGCTTAGGAATCACGTCCAACTCCAGAAGGAAGTTTCAAAACCATACTGCTTCTTTCGAAGCTTCAGAAGCTGCCACATATTCTGCTTCTATGGTGGAGTCGGCAATGCACTTCTGCTTTGTACTCCTCCATGATATGGCCCCACCTCCCAATGTAAACACATAGCCAGAGGTGGACTTCTTTTCGTCTCGGTCTGCCTGGAAATCCGAATCAGTATAACCCACGGGGCACAACTCCTCACATTGTAGACGAGACAATAGTCTCTAGTCCTTTTCAAGTATTTGAGTATGTGCTTTACAGCGGTCCAATGCGCCTGTCCAGGGTTAGACTGGTATCTTGTTACCATGCCTACAACAAAGCAGATATCTGGCCTTGTTCATAGCATTGCATACATGAGACTCCCCACAACCGATGCATACAACACGTTGCTCATCTCATCTTTCTCCTTTTGTGTCACCGGACACTGATCCTTGGAAAGATGTATGCCATGTCTGAAGGGTAACAGACCTTTCTTGGCAGTTTGCATGCTGAAACGGGCAATCACAGTATCCACATATGTCCCTTAGGACAAGGTCAACTTCCTCTTATTGCGCTCCCGTAATACTTTTACCCCTAGGATGAATCTTGCCTCCGAAGGTCCTTCATATGAAACTGTTCGGATAACCACCCCTTTATGCCCGACAATACTTCCACATTGTTGCCAAATAGGAGAATATCATCTACATAAAGTGCAAGGAACACCACGCTTCCACTGACACATAGACGGTACACGCAACTCTCATTTGAACATTGTGAAAATTCATAGGATATAATCACTTCATCATAACGTAGATTTCACGACCGTGAAGCTTGCTTAAGTCCATACAACGACTTCATTAGCTTCCAAACCAAATGTTCTTCGCCCTTCTGTACATAACCTTCTGGCTGTTGCATATAGATGTCCCAACCTTCTTCAAGGTACCTGTTTAGAAATGCGGTTTTTGAAGGGATTCGTGAACTGAATCACGAAGTTCGTTTACCAAATTTCGTTAATTGGAATATCAAAATAAATTGCTATGCCTATGAATGATCCTAGCACGCTCCTATATTATTATGCAGAAGATGGTTTATGCGGAATACCTGGAGTGATGAACTCTGAAGAACGAGTGCGCGGAGATTCCTCTTGATCTTTTCCCACGCACAAAGATTTAATTTCCTAACAGATTGAGGAAATTAATCTATGAAAATAATAATGATATTTTCGAAAACAAGGAGAGAGAGAAGAAAAAAAATCCTCCTGATTTGATCTTCTGATCTTTATCCCAACTCGATCTGAAAATCTGGTGAAGATTCTCTATCAGATTCCTTGCCCGGTTGAGAAACGAAATTTCCTCCTCGTTCTCAGATCTAGTCGATCACCACAGCTCCCAAAACCTGGGTTGCTGTGTGCAACTTATGATCTTGTGGTGTGTTGAGATCTGAGGAACTGAGGCCTATTTATAGGAAAATACTAGACTTCTATTGGGCTTGAGTTTCATGGGCCAGACCAGGGACCAGAATGCAAATAGCAAATAAGGCCTATCAATTAATTAATTCCCATATTCAACCCAGAATATAATTAATTAATTAATATTGATTCATTCCACCAGAGAATTAATACTTTCCTACCTATTTGCTTTTACGTTTTGAGGTACGGGTTGCATGGGGTCGGTATATCCCCACATTTAAGGTTACAGACATTCGTTAATTAATTTAAGCTCTGAAAAGCTATTTAATTAATTAACATCTTATATTCCTGAATCAATCCACTCAAACCTTTTCACTTATGCTTGAACTTAATCAGCCTGCAAGACTTAGCATAACGAACCTTTTGAGCTGTTCAGGGAATGTCACCATTCTATACTGGATGTGGTTACCTAGTTCCAGTACCAGACAGTCATACACAAACTGCTATTACCCAAGATAAAGATATACAAGCTCAACTAGAGCCTTTCACTGCAACTCAAAGTAATACACAATCTGCATATACTTCTGTACCTTCATGTAGGCTTAGGATCTCGTCAAGCCATAGAGATCTAGATTCTTTTAATGTCAGATAAAAGAATCGATCTTGACTTAGGTCCTTATCAATGTGTGCCCCACACCAGCATACCAAGCCATCAAAGATAAGATGCTTATTACTGCGTATGCTGCAGCCTACACCGACAGTTTATCCTGGAACTGTCTCAGCTGTGATAACTATTTATATCTCGCAAGGTCAAACGATCTATACGATCTTCCGTGATCTTCTACACACCAAATGATCTCCCCATCGACGAGATAAGAGGATAATTGCGTTTGCGACACATGTTTGTTAATTCAGACAGGAGATGAACATACAACATATATGATTCCCAGTATATTAACCAATCGACCTTATACATAATATACTAATCATAATACTTTCAGTATATAAATCCATCATTCTCCCACTTATACTCAAAGCATTATACAGGTGCTTTCCAGGGTATAACGCGTCTAAACTAATCTAGCTATTACATCAAACATTCTACGTGGATAGCTTTGCCCTCAGCCCAAGGTTACGTACATGCATCTTGTAGACCTTCTGAGGCATAGTCTTTGTGAATGGATCCGCTAGATTATTTCTTGTATCAATCTTCTCTACTAGCACATCACCCCTTGCTACGATTTCTCGTATAATATGGTACTTCCTTTCAATGTGTTTTGGTACTATGTGAGTTCGTGGTTCCTTTGAATTAGCCACAGCTCCCGAATTATCACATTATATCGTGATTGTCTTGGGCAGCTTAGGAATCACGTCCAACTCCAGAAGGAAGTTTCAAAACCATACTGCTTCTTTCGAAGCTTCAGAAGCTGCCACATATTCTGCTTCCATGGTGGAGTCCGCAATGCACTTCTGCTTTGCACTCCTCCATGATATGGCTCCACCTCCCAATGTAAACACTGTTGGTCCCGAAATATCAGAGTCGTCGTGTTGGAATCTTAACACGAAATGCAGCGGAATATAACAAAGTCACTTGCACTTAATATCGTTATTAGCAAAATGTTTTCTTAGCTCAAGTTGTTACTTAAGTTTGTTTACAGATATACTCTAGCAACTCTGTTGCTAGGTTTTAAATTAAGCTTCGAACAGATGATCAATAAAATAGTAAACAAAATAGTAAATGAACACAAGAATTATAGTGGTTCGATCAAATAGATCTACGTCCACTCCTTAGCCGAATCGCTAAGAATTTCACTAGAAAAGTATACAGAGTACAAGGAATCGCCTTTCCAGTTAAGTAGGCAGTGAGCTTTCGGCCTGACTACTTGACAGCTATCCTCCGTGAATCTGAACTTCTCCGAACACAGCTCCGGGCAAGTCAAGGGCACACCTTCGTAAAACTTGTCCTTTGCTAACGAGGCGTTTATAGTTTGCCTCTGAACTTAATAAGTCTGCGGCTAATGCCCGTGTGAGTCACAATCTTTCACGAGTGACTGTTGGATTCTTTTCTGAAAGAAATGAATCCCAATGATTGAGATATCCTTGAATGCAATCAGGAATATCTTCAATAGAGTGTCAGTACTTCAATGAACGACACCACATGTTGTTGAGAGTCTTCAGATAGACTTTAAGATGGCTCTCAACTGACTACTTTTAAGGATCACTTTGTCAAGGGAATCTTTAGCTTGAGCGTTCGTGAGTAAAGTGATAAGAGCACTTGTAGATTTGTAAAAGCAGTAGTCTATCCAGTTCTTGAATCTTCCTTTTATAGTTGGAGATTCAAAACTTTGAATCTCCATACCCGTTAGACACAACGGCTTCTTTCTTCAAGAATGGATTAAACTGATAGGACGCCTTTCTGAGTAGAGATGTACTTCCCATACTACTTAGGGAAAGTTTCGTCCCTTGTGCGTCCTTTTTTGTCAGAGTCGCAGTTCGGCTTCAACGTTGCTAAAGGTATATTCCTTGAGATCCTTTGACTTGTGTCATATGTGATTCTTCATTGATTGCTGAAACGTCCGAATGCTAATTCCTTAGCATTCTAGTAACCTTTTCAGCCGAATGCTAGCGCTCTTGTTCGCCAGCTTCTCTAGCAGTCTGTGAATTTTACGCTGAAGTCATCTTATCTTTTCTGCTAGGGATTCTTCATAGCACACTAGTCTATTACAACTCGATGTTTAACTTATACAGGACTTTTACAAGTTGTGTTAGACTCTCTAGATTTCAGCAAATGATCGACCATCTAGATAAGGTTTGATCCAACAAAACCTTTTACAAATAAGTCCTAAGGGAGATTTTAGGGATAATTCCCAACAATTTCCCCCTTTTTGGTGCGATCAAAGCTTACTATCATTTGCTGACCCGAGTGGAAGAATGTCTGTGTTTTACAATTCTATGCTATTCTATCACAGAGTTTTTCCAACTAGGTTCAAGCAATAGGAATGATTGTAGTAAGATTCCCCCTCAAAAGTTGCTGGGAAATATTTCTCGATTAAAAATTTTACGACACAGCAATATGCTAGATTTTCTAGCATTCATTAAAGCGACAATCATTCATATCCATCTATCAAAACATAATCATCATGTCCACATGCAAATTTGTTGAATACACTAGGAGTGTAAATCAACTATAGCACACCAGTAAAATTCAGAAGTGGACAAGGAGATTTTGTCAAAATCTGATCCAATTTTATATATGATATAGCACGTTTCAGTACAAATTGGATACAGAGCAATTTAAATTAAAAGAAATTGACCTTGTCGTTCATGAGTCGGGCGCTGGCTTCTCCTTTTCATTGTCTGCTGATTTAATCTTCTGAATGTCCGCGAACTTCTCCATAGTGAACTTCATGAAGTTTTCAACAAGAGTTGCTCTTGCTTCTCTTTCAGCAGCCTCACGCTCCAGTTCTTTGGCCAGTTTCTCTTGTTCCATTGCCATCTTTTGCAATTTAGATTCATGTTCAATTTTCTGTAGCTCTAGCTTGGCTTCATGTTCCTTTCTTTGTAGCTCAAGTCTAGCTTCTAGTTCCTTTTGTTTGAGTTCTTCTTTAGCTTTTTCTTCTTTCCTCTTCATTTCTTGTTCCCTTATTGTTGCTTCCTGTTTCTCTTTCTTTCTTCTTTCACGGTCAGCTTTTCTTCTTTCTTCCCCCTCTTTGATTGCAGCCAAAAGAGTTGTACCATAGGCCACAACCGTTTGTTCTGCGTGAGTCCTGGTGTCTGCTATGTCTTTTCGAACAACTTCAAGACCTGCCCTGTTCTCAGAAGCAGCTAACTTGTTTTCAGCAACCTCCGTTCGTACATGAGATACATCGCTCCGTATCTCATCAATTTCGCTTCTTAGATGGCTGGTTGCTACTTCTATTCGTTCATCAACGGCTGTTTGCAGATAAGAGTGGAAGGCCTCTGCTATCTCAGAAGTTAGTGTGAAGGGCATTGGCAGAGATGTTATGGGAGAGGCATTGAAGGAAGTAGTCATGACGAGGTCTTGACTCGACGGAGTACTTGACGGTAGTTCATGACTAGTATTTGCAGCAAGATACTCTTGATAGCGTAATTCTTCGAGCAATATCCTATGAGCTGCATCTAGAACTTGTGCGATCTCATGAATAAGCTGAGCTTCATCTTTCTGAGCTTCTTCAATGATGTTCTGAATGTCAATCTCTATGATGTTCTGAATATCAGTGTCCAGAATCTTGACTAACATCTTATCCGGATACTCGAGTCTCGGAGCAGCACGTTCAGTGGCTCGTGCCTTTCGTCGAGCTGCCTGACGGTCCTCTTGTTGCGATTTATATTCCAACTGACGTTTTTCATAGACAACAGCCGCTTTGGCTTGTCGCTTAGATAGTTCAATCCTGGCGTCAGAATATCCATCGGGGGCGAAGGTAGAGTTGGGTAGTCCTGCATTCTGAGAGATAATGCGATGTTCTCTGATAGCATGAAGTCTACACATTACTTGTTGATCTGAGAACTGCTTCATCCCTGGAACTTGATCAATCCAATCAAAACACCAACGTTCTTCATATCTCCAGAAGTTTAAGCCTTTAGCTGCGATACAGAGCATCCTCTCTTCAAAGCAGAGTTGATGCATGATATAATCAAACTTCTTCCATCGACGGAACTCTTCTGCTAAGAGGCGTCCTTCGGGTATGGACTCATCCAATGCACTGTGGAATAGATCTGCTATGGCTCTCTGTGTTTCAGATTCAACGAACTGCTCTATTTCTTCAGCCATAGGTCCTAAATCAGAGTTGGGTGCATCCTCGGGATGAACCTTTGCACACCATTGACGAATTCTTCTGAGTCCATAGTGACGTCCTGGCAGTCCATGGAGTGGTACTCGAAGAATAGCTTCGGATCCTGTGGTTTCTTTTCTCAAGAACTTTGCATTGTAAATTTCTTCAGCTTCTCCATCGGAATCAGATTCAGAGAGGCAAGATGATCCAGGTTCCGAGAGGTGAGAGTCATTTTCATCTAGTTGATGTGTTTCAGCGTTGAGTTGATCTGCAGCAGATTGGTGATCATGGAGTGTTTCCTTCGGTTGTTCCTCAAGGTGTGTCTGCATTGGTACTTCTGTTACTATTTCATCGCGAACTCCACTGGATTCTCCCGCATTTCTTCTGTGAGACTTTTTCTTTGGGAAGTGGGTTTCACTGAAGGCTCCAGATGCTAGCCTTTTTGAGAATTCCGTATCTGATAATTCCTCTTCTTCAAATATGATCTGCTGATCAGGTGATAGATGTGGAATAGATTCTTTCGCCATGTCAGCCTTTCCTTTTCCTTTCTTCACCGCTCCTTCTGCTAGATGAGGCGGATCAGCATAAGAATCTCCTGTGATGTCCCCTATGAGAACATCTTCTGCTGTATCTGTTAATTCTTCATTTTCTGCTGGAATGTTGGTTTTGCCAACATCATGGGTTTCGCCCAATGGATGATGTATATGCTCTGTTGAAGCTTCATTAACTGTGCTAGCACTAACTTCTCCGCGAGCATTGCCTTCTTTGCTAGCTTCTTCAGCAGTTTTCTTTTGTGCCCTGAGCTCTTCAGCAGCTGATTTGACACGTTCGAATTGCCTGTCTCTGTTTTCGAATGTCAAATTAGTGATGAACTTCTGATACGCTCTCTTTTCAATTTCCTTTAGGTTAGTCAAGCGCTTCCTCTTTCCTTTCCTTGTTCCCTTACTTTGTTCTTCTGCAGGTCTGAGAGGCTTAGGAATGTAGTCTGGGTCAGAGGTATCGGCCGATTCGGTCTGGCTAGATGTCTTCTCTGCTGTAAGCTCACTAGCAGCAATTCTAGTAGACTTGTCCTCTGCCTCCGCTTTGTCCCTCACTTCCTTGTCAGTCAGAAGTTCCAATTTTCTTCTTGTCTTCTTCTTTGTTATTACTGCTGGTGGCTTTGTAGCAACTCTCTTCGGTGATGGAATTGGTACTGCCAAAGTGCCAATGGTAGGTGGTTGCTGTGCTGCTTCTTTAGAGGTCATTATCTCGTTGATCTGGTCAACTGGGAGATTTCCTAACTTTTCAATCTCCTCGAGATTTCGGAAGCATTGATCCGTTTCTGCATTCTTCTTCAGCACTTGTAATTCGTCTTCAGAAATAGGAATGGAGTGTTGGAGAGTGACTTCCACCAAACTAGCTTCATCTGGTTCTTCTGGAGAGGTAGGCTTATTTTTGTCTACGTTAGATTTCCCTTTTAACTTTCGAGGATTTCTGACGTTGACTGGTTTGGGCTTGCGACGTGTTATCGGAATGTAATCGGTAGAGAGAAGTTCAACTCCTTGATCTACTCCTTTGTTAGTAAACAGAATCTCCAATAATTTGCTAATCTTCAGCCCAAAGTTTACATTTGAAGAGAATGTTCCATCTACTTCCATGTGAGCATTCTTCTTGACATGTTCAGCCCAACGTTCAAAGATGAACTCGGCCCAATTTCCTTTAACATTGTCGTTTAATGCCATCATCGCGGCATATTTCTTAGCAGAGAGCTCTGCGTATGATCCTGCATCACACTGGAGCATCTTGATTACAATCTCCGCGAGGAGTTTGTATTCCTCTGTCAGGGTGTTGATTGAGATGTTAGGCTTAAATATTTGCTTCCTCTCTCCTGGCTTCTTCCAAAGATTCCATCTTCTTTCTATTTCGGCAGTGTCAGTTATCTTATACTGAGAGATTTTAGTTCCATAGTTACGAAGACCAAAGGTGCGAGCAAGTAAATCAGCATTCATGTCTATGATATTCCCATAGACACAAGTTTTGAAAGATTTCTGATCATCGCTCATTACAGCCCTAGCATAAAATTCAGAAACCATATGCGGATGAAATCGATCAGGTTCAGCAGTGAGATACTTTACCAGTAGCTCGGAATCAAGAAGGTCCAAAATCCATTTAGGAAATTGTTTGATGGCGAGCGGCATGTACAGAATCCTGTCCTTCATAATTTGAGCAACTCGTCGCCGTTCTCCCGAGTGCGTGGACAACTTCTTCTGTCTGGCCATGGTGACCAATGTGTAGTAAGGGATGGACTCATCAATATCCTCCTTCTTCTCGATGCCTGTGAACTCTGGTGCATGTCGAACATGCAGGGGCGAGCAAGCGGTTGATGGGTAGATAAATGATGGTGGTTGGAGATTAACATTCTCAGGATTTTCAGATGAATCTGTGTTTTGATGAGAGGGAATGGAAGAATCTTGATTTGAGGTCATGGTTGGGTAGGAATTTTGGAGAATTTTGGTAGGGTTTTTCAGAGGTGGGTGTGAGAGAGTTTCTGAAAGCGGAATTTGAAGTGTTTCGAAATCGGATGAAGGTGTAAAAGATTTCGAAGTATGTGAATAAATCATTGGCGAGGATTGAATTCACTTTAGTGTTAATCGACGGTTGGGGTTGAGATTCAGATCGTGGGTAGAAACACGTCTTTCGGAGCTCGAGTGTGGATGACGTGGCACAGCCCCATTTGTTGCCGTCGTCTGAATGCATTAAATGCTTATACAAAGCGAAACGCTATCTTTCCACATCTGATATGAAAACTTCAGCAGCCGATGGTGGTAGAGTTGAACAGATGCTACCACGTATGTCATGGTTTCATCGTTATGATTTCGGCATTGCTTTTGATGCAAGATCATGACCTCTTCAGATTTGACATTCACATTAGTGAATTTTCTCACTCCTCGTAGTGACTCTTCAGCTTCAGCAATGAACAGTTACTAATGTCCCTTCTATAAATAGCATAGATATGCGATGCATTTGCTATGACTCCTTGTAACTTCTCGCTCTTCTTCTCCAAAAGAATTTAAAGCACTAAGATATGGAGCAAGGTCAATCGCTTTTTGTTCCGCGTCACAGAATCCTCTGTGATGCTGGTCTTTATGAGGAATATGAAGAAGATTACCACATAGCAGAGTGGGTAATGTCTAGTCTACAGGCTAGTGGTGTTGCTAGATTCATAACTTTAACACCTCATGCGTTCCACATGGAACATCTTCAAAATCTTCTGCGAAAGAGTGAACTGGTTGGGAACTCCATTGTCGGTGTCTTCATGAACCGATTGGTGAGGTGGACGGTTGAGTCCTTTGCTTCAGAATTTGGCCTACCAAGGGGGCCAATTCCGGTGTTGGAGTATCGTAGTGCTGAAATATCTCCTGAGTGGACTTCATGGATGAAGTGGAGGCGTTCACTCGATATTCCATTCTCCCCAACTCCTTTTGCTTATGGGTTGCAGACGCGCTATCAAGTACTCTTTGAGATAGCTTGTGGCATGGTGGTTGGAGTTGATCCTGCTCGAGAGGTCTGGAAGGTTATGATGGCAATCGATGACCGGGCAGAGGTGGATTGGGCGGCATTCGTCTTTCAGAGAGTGCGACAGAGTGTTCAGCAGTTTCCAAGACTCTATCTTCCCTATGGGATGCCTCTGAGTTGGTTGCTGGAACAGAAATTCAGCGATCTTACATTAGAGCCCTCGAATCTTCGAGGAAGAGATTTCTATCCTTTTGTACCGATCGCGCCCTTTGATTAAATCGTTTGCTGTAACCTTCCTTTGATGATGTATAGAAGATAGTACCGTTGTACTTTTGACATATTTATATAACTGCATTCAATATCGATCCTCTTCTTGATAGTTTCCTTTTTGAATCATTCGTTTAATAACCTTCTCAAGATTATAGCAAAGTGATGATTGGTAGCAGAGTGGCCTCCTTTTAGTAGGCATATGAACTCTATGTATTTCTGGCATAGACTTTAATGCAATAGCAGAGATGCTGTTTGCTAGCAGAGGCCTTGTCTCTAGCAGAGACTTCAACTCTAGCATGTATCTCATTTGTTAGCAGATGTTCTATGCCTAGCATAGGTTTCTTCTCTAGCAGGAATTTTATTCGCTAGCAGATATTACACTTGCTAGTAGCTGACTGTTCCTTTAGCAGAGATTGCACTTGCTAGCAGATGGCTGTATCTTTAGTAGAGATTACATCTCTAGCAGATGCCTAAACTCTAGCAGAAATTGCATTTCTAGCAGCGATTGTATTTGCTAGCAGATGCCTTAACTCTAGCAGAGCTTTCATCTCTAGCAGAAATTGTATTTGCTAGCAGATGCCTTAACTCTAGCAGAGCTTTTATGGCTAGCAGATTAAGCGACGATGTCGATTGCGTATCCCAAGAATCAAGTTGACCTGTCCGTCGTGGCGTCTGTCTATTCGTAGGATGACAGATTGACAATAACTCTGGTAGGTTGAATCTGATCCATTCTGGCGAGATAAGTTAAGATCTTTCCTTTATAAATACCCTGTTGTAAGTATCCTTGTTGACACAACAGCCCTTTTCTTGAAACAAAAAAAATTTCAAGAACCGAGATGGATTCACCAGGTCAATCTCTTGAATTGCGTCGAAATCAGATTCTTCACGAGGGTGGTTTGAACTCCTTATACGACAATACTCCGAGAGTGGTAGAGATGATCATGTCAAGGTTAAATCGTAGTGGATTAACCCAATTTGTTACTGCTACTCCAAGGCGGTTTCAAGGCGACACTCTTCGAGAATTCATAGAGAGTTGTTCTGTGGAGGAAGATGGCATTTATGGTTTCTTCCTCGGCAAACTCGTCTATTGGTCACCAGACATCTTTTCTCGTCGATTCGGTCTTCTCAGAGGCCCTGGGTCCATTTTCAACCATCGTGTGACAGATATTGCCCCTGAGTGGTCGTCGTGGCATAAATGGAGACGTCTTCCGTCATCGGAATTTTCCTTGTCGGTTTCTGCATATGATCTGCGCACTCCTTATTGGGTGCTCTATCGTGTGGCCAACAATATGTTGATGGGAGAGTGTTGTGACGATACATTCTTCTCAAAGGAAACATGGCAGTTAATGATGGCAATTGACGATGGAGCCGATGTAGATTGGGCGAAGTACATCTACGACAGCGTTCGAGATTGCGTTGAATATTATCCTGCCGTGCCTCTACTCAACGGAATGCAACTTAGTTGGTTGTTGGAGCAGAGTTTCCCTCAATTAGCGGAAGGGCCTTCGAATCTTGTAAATGCGGACTTCTTTCCGTTTAGGCCTTCTTCCTTTTAGGATCTTGAATGTAATGTTGACTTCAAATCTCCCCTGTTCGTTGTAATTACATCTTCGTGATGAATAAAAAGATGTATTGAATCTCTACAACTTTTTGTCGTCTCTGCTGTGCTAGCATACGTGTCTGGGCAGCTTGAGTTGCTCTGATATGAATTACTATTTGCCACACACTGTCATCAAGTGTTATCATTTAAGACGGTAGATGTTTGTCTGAATCAAAAGATTTGTGCTATCTTTTGTTATCCTCTTTAAGCTTTCATGGAGCAGAGCGTCAGAAAATCCATATAGAACGCTTTGCCGTAAGTAGCTTTATCATAACAAGTGGCGCTTCCCCCTTTGTCGAGATTCTTCGACTTCTGCTCTTCTGGATTTGAATTCATTTGATAAGACATTTTGGAATAGTGTTCACTCTGTGAATAGAGCCATGATCTGGCTATAAATAACATCACGCTTATCTTCCTAAACTTCATCTTTCACTCAGCCTTCTTGAGCTTCATCTTCTCTTCTTCCTTGAATAGAACGTTGGCTTCTATATTTGCTCCAAAGATGCATAACATTACAAGAGCTCCCAGTGATATGTCTATCACTCGCAACCAGATTCTACATGAATCAGGGTTGTATTTTGAATACGGTAGCAATTGTCGTGTTCCAAACTTTGTGATGGGGGCTCTTCATGAGAGTTCCCTGACTCAATTCTTGACAACTATGCCGTCAAAATTTCATAAACAAGCTCTTCAGAAGTTTATCTTCAGGAGTAAAATTGCTGATAATGCCATCTGGAGTTGCTTTGATGATGAGGTGGTCTGCTGGACTCCGGCTCTGTTTTCTCAGAAATTCGGCCTTCCTCGAGGTCCAGTCCGAGTTATGGATGTTTTCCACCATTTGACTGCTCCAGAGGTCCGTTACTGGAATGAGTGGAGACAATCTGCTGATTATGAGTTTTCACCATCTCCTTCATGTTTGCATTTGAAGGAGGAATACAGGGTCATCTTTGACGTTGTGAGCAATGTCACCTTTGGTGTTTCTGCTGAGAACTACGTGATGAATCAAAGGATTTGGAGACCCATGATGGCTATTGATGCGGAGAGGAAGGATGTTGACTGGGCTGAATTCTTCTTCGACGGAGTGAGGAGTTGTATCGATCTTTTTCCTCAGATTCCTCTACCAACTGGCAAGCAGCTTAGTTGGTTGCTTGAGCAGTCATTTCCTCATCTGGTCTCTGAAGGAGTTCCTTTGATGGGTTATGACTTCTATCCCTTGAGAGCTCATTTCCCAAATTGTGGATGAGGAATGCTCGATATTCTCCTTCCGTGTAGCCATCATAGAACTCTTAGTTAACCTTTTAGCAGAAATGTTGTGTTTGTTGATGTGGTAGCTCTTTTCTTGTACTTTCAATGTTTGTAATCCAAGGTATGATAATGAACATCCATCTTTCAGAAATATTCTTATAGACAGAATGAGAGCTAGGACTCATTCATCCACTTCAACATCAAACTCCATGAAACTCAAGTTCAAGTATAATAATTTTCAAACCCGGTTTTCTGGAAGTGATGACAATTGAGTCTGAATACAGTAGACTCCTTATAATTGATAAAATGAAATAATGTGAGTCCGATCGTAGTGAATCACTATCCCTGAAGGAGTTATTGTGATTCTCGAGCCATGCACTCGATTAGACCTGTGATTGCCTATCGTTACAACGCTTTTCATTTCGAGGCAACGATTTAGTTTCCAATGTTGTGAATCATCGCATTGAATCATCACATTTCTGTTCTCAATGGATCAGTTCGTCATTAATACGGTGGTTGTCATTTGTCTATAAGTAGACGCTTCAGACTCTCTTTGCTTCATCTCAATCAGCCTTTCCAAAAATCTTTCCAGAAAATGTCTTCTCTATCTTCAAGTGTGTCAAACCACGAATCCCCTGCTTCGTCTTACTCTAATCCAAGTACTCCAGTTTCTCCCATGAACCATTTGACCATCAACCGAAATCAAATCTTTTGTGAGGCGAACCTTCGTCGGTGCTATGCGAGCGATCCTAGGGTTCCGGATGTGGTGATGCAGAAATTGATATCCTCGGGGATTGACAAATATGTTACTGTTACTCCTCAACATTTCCATGAAGAGGCGCTTCAGAAATTCTTTAGCCAAGCGCAAGTTGAGGGTGACGCTATCTTTGGTTTTCTAAACAACCGTTTGGTGAAGTGGAATATTGATTCCTTCGCACGAGACTTCAGCTTCCCTCAAGGCAACAGTTCTATCTTCGACTATCGCTCTGGAGATGTGGCGCCGGAGTACTCTTGTTGGAAGCGTTGGAAAAGAGGACATTGGAGTGAGTTCTCCACCACAGGGTCTCCACTAGGCCTTCGTCCTGAGTACGGTGTACTGTACGACATTTGTAACGGAATGGTGAACGGAATGTATGCCGACGAGGAGCTATCTCTCACCAAAGGTGTCTGGCAAGCGATGATGGTAGTCGACGATGGATGGCTCCATGCCAATTGGGCGAAGCTTGTTTTTGACCAGGTGAGGGATGTTGTCAACTGCTGGCCTAACACCGGGTTGCCAAATGGGATGCAGCTTAGCTGGCTACTGGAGCAAACTTTTCCTGATCTTGCTGTTGGCCCATCAACCCTTCGTCCATCCGACTTCTTTCCAAGAGATCCCCGTACTATGTGATGTCTGATGTCGTTAAGCTGATGTAACTCTGTTTTTTTTTATTATTATTATGTACGCACTCCTCTCTTCCCTGTTTGCATCCACTTTTTTTTTCTCTCCCCCTTTAATCTTGAAGGGTGTAAGTTGATCGTTCTTCCACCATTCTGCTATATATGTGGAGTTATCTTTCCATTATCTGCATCTTCTGTACACAAACTTGAATGTGTATTTCATGGATCACAGAAATCCGTAAAAATGATCAAGACAGTTAACATCTTCTGCAAAATAACCATAAGTGCTCTGCTGAATAATGAGCATCTTTATACTTCGAATATTAAATCTTCATAAAATCCAGAAAGAATGAAAACTAGATTTCATTCATCCAAGGTCTCGTCTAATTCCATAAGCCCCAATTTAATGCATAACTCCTTAAATCTTGACTCTGGAAGCGGTTTTGTAAAGATATCCGCAATTTGATCTTCAGTGCATATATACTTGACGTCAATGTCCTTCTTCTCCTGATGATCTCTGATGAAATGGTGACGAATATCAATGTGCTTTGTTCTGGAGTGATGAATAGGATTCTTTGTAATACACATGGCACTGTTGTTATCACAATAGATTGGCACACATTCAGGAGTAATTCCATAATCCTGCAACTGTTGTTTTATCCAGATAATTTGTGAACAACAACTAGCAGCTGCCACATACTCTGCTTCTGTGGTCGAAGTGGCAACAGAGTGCTGCTTTTTGCTAAACCAGCTTATGAGCTTGTGTCCCAGAAATTGACACGTGCCACTTGTGCTCTTCCGGTCAATCTTGCATCCTCCAAAATTTGAATCCGAGTATCCACTGAGAGAAAGGCTATCGGCTCTAGGATACCAGATTCCTAGTCCTTCTGTGCACTTCAGATAGCGAACAATCCTCTTAGCAGTATCAAAGTGTGTCTTCTTAGGATTGGCTTGATATCTTGCGCATAATCCAACATCATAGGAAATATCAGGTCTGCTAGCAGTGAGGTATAGCAATGACCCTATGATTCCTCGATACAGAGTAGGATTTATATCTTCTCCTTCCTTTTCAAGAGCAGCAATGCAGGTTGTGCTTATAGGAATTCGTAGACTCTTAGTCTTCTCTGGACAATACTTTGCAACAAGATCACGAGTGTACTTCTTCTGGTGGATGAAGATTCCCTCTCTGGACTGTTGAACTTGTAATCCAAGGAAATAAGACATTTTTCCCATCATGCTCATTTGAAAGTTGCTGGTCATGAGATCGGAGAATTTATCGCATAGATCTTGGTTCTTCGACCCAAAGATTATATCGTCAACATATATTTGAACTAGCAGGATGCTATCTCCATCTTTGATGCGAAAGAGAGTTTGATCTATCCTCCCTTTCTGAAATCCATTGGATAGCAAGAACTTAGATAAGGTTCCATACCAGGCTCTTGGTGCTTGCTTCAGACCATACAGTGCCTTTTTGAGCCTGTAAACTTGATTGCCATGTTCAAATCCTGGAGGTTGTTCGACGTAGACTTCCTCCTTGAGTTCGCCATTCAGAAAAGCACTCTTCACATCCATTTGCATTACATCAAACTCATGATATGCAACATATGCTAAGAATAGATGGATTGCTTCCAGTCTTGCCACTGGAGCAAATGTCTCATCATAGTCAATGCCCTCGCATTGTCTATATCCTTTGGCTACGAGTCTTGCTTTATTTCTTACAACTGTACCAGACTCATCCTTCTTGTTTTTGAATACCCACTTAGTGCCTATCACACTTTGATGCTCTGGCCTATCTACTAGCTCCCACACATTGTTTCGTGTGAATTCTGCAAGCTCCTCTTGCATAGCATTCACCCAATCGGAATCTAGCAGAGCTTCTTCGACTTTCTTGGGTTCTTCACTGGAAATGTAGCACGCTAACATTGCATTGGCGTTTCCTCGCCTTGTTAATAATGGATCATTAACATTTCCGAGGATTCCTTCTGGAGGATGAGCACGTAACCAAGTAGGTCTAACTTGTGTTAAATTCTCAGCATCTGGTGCTCCTTCTTGATCGTCATCTGCTGTAATGTTCCTTTCGTTATCTGTCTGATGCTCAGCATTTGGAATGTCAGCATTTCCTTCGCCATTGTTTGAAACTTCTGCGATAGGCTCTTTATGATTAAGAACATCTTCGGTAGATATTTCAGCAGCAGACATCTCAGGAATAGGAGACTCCGCGGCTGGTATCTCAGCAGTGGATACTTCAACATCCAAATGTTCTGCTCCAGTTTGATCTGCTACGACCTCCATCGGTGTAGCATTGGTTGTAACTGCATCAGCATCATCTTTAGCATTTCTTGCGGTATCTGGAGCTACTTCGTCGTCTTCATCGTCAATCACTTCAAGTATAGTTGATTTGGTTATGATGTGTGTAGGTTTGGCCTCAGCATGATCATTAGCATCACTGGCCTGGTCAGCAGTTTGATCCCCTGCTGCGTGCGTCTCGTTTGGATTGCATTCAGTCATAGACTTAGTCAGATCAATACTCATATTCTCGAAAGAATTTAAAAATGTTTGATCATTGACATCATTAGTCTCATGATTGCTAATCTTTTCTCTTTTATTTTCACTGCGCACTAAAGTAGACTCATCAAAAATAACATTGCATGTTATTTCCACGATGCCAGTAATCTTATTTAATACCCTATAACCTTTATGAGTGGGATGTCCATAACCAAGTAGTACACCCTCGTCAGATTTAGGTGAAAAGGTATTAAGTTTGGATTTACCGTTATTGTGAATATAACATGTAGAACCAAAAGCACGTAGATGAGCTATGGAAGGCTTACGACCATGATATATTTCATAAGGAGTTTTGTTGAATCTGCTCGTGATAGCACTCCTATTCTGTGTGTAGCAGGCAGTCATGACTGCTTCACCCCAGTATTTAGCAGGAAGGTTGGAGTCTGCTAACATTGATCGAACGGTCTCTTTCAGCGTCCGCTTCCTTCTTTCAGCTAACCCATTCTGTTGAGGAGTCCTTGCTGTAGATTTTTCATGTGATATTCCAGCTTCAGCGCAAAAATCCATCAGCACTCCATTACAGAATTCTGTTCCATTGTCGGACCGAATTCGCTTTACAGTAACTTCTTTACTGTTTTGCTCTTTAAGAATCAATTCCGGCAAAATAAGCTTCACTTCGTCCTTCGTCTTCAATAGGCGTACCCATGTGTACCTGGAGAAGTCATCAACCACCACTAGTGTATATAGACGTTTACTTACAGTGGGTGGCGTGACTGGACCAAATAGATCCATATGAAGCAATTCCAGAATCCTTTGAGATGTCTCCTTTTCAGGATTTGTTTTGAAGGATGATTTGGGCTGCTTTCCTTGTTGGCATGATTTGCATATTCCTTCTTTGCGGAAGGTGTTATTTGGTAGACCTACAACAAGCTTATGTTTGGCAAGATAGTTAATGGTCTTGAAATTTAAGTGATTGAACCTTTTATGCCATAGCCATGTTGTTTCCTCCATATTGAGAGCTAGAAAACAGGAATGTCGTAGGCCGCTTCGCCAATCGACAATATATAATCCACCTTTGCGGATCCCTCGTAATTTTACTTCTCCTGAAATAGCATCAGCAATAGTACAACCAGTATTTTTAAAGGATACGATATACCCATTTTCACATAGTTGACTTATGCTGAGTAAATTGTGCTTCAGGTTGGAGACGAGCGCTACGTTGACGATTCTCAAGCCATTCCTTTCAATGCAACCTCGTCCAACGACTTCTCCTTCACTGTTGTCTCCGAATTTGACTCTTGGACCGTTGAATAATCTTCTTATGTCTGAGAATAATTCTTCATTCCCGGTCATATGAGCAGAGCAACCGCTATCCAGGACCCATTCATTGGATATGCATGTTTCAGTAGCTATGGTGTCCTGTGCCTGCAAGCAAATCAAGCAAATTTAGGTACCCGTTTAGTGTCGGGTCCTGCAGGATTAGCGTGAAGCATAGTTCCTTTCGGAACCCACATCCTAGTGATTTTCAAGACTTTTGTCTTGGTTTCACTATTCACTACTTTCTTGACCTTTGGCATAAAATTTCTATTTCTAAATGAATGAGTGAATTTAGCCGTCCTTGCCCTTGAAAAATAATGTGGAATGGGCTCAGGCTTTGCATAGACATTCCTTCTATGCAGTGTATTCTGCGCGTAGCTAGGTCTCACAGCATTGTACTGTGCAGGCCTTCTCTGATGAAGATTAGGATGTACTATCCTTGCATTAGTGTTAGAATGCTCAGTACTCCTAGGATTGGTTGAGTAGTGTTTAGTGTATACTCTAGAATTTCTCTGCAGAGGTTTATCAACTACTTGCCTATTATTCATCATTTGATTCTTCTGCTGAGGCTTAGAGTTGCGTCCAGCATTTGTCCTTAGGATCCTCTGCTGAGGTCCATTAGATAAAGGCCTAGCAAACTCTGTCCTCTGCTGAGATCCAGCAGATGAATCATTGGCTGTCTTTGATACAGTCCTCTGCTGAGCTTTAATGAACACACTCTGCTGAGATTTATTCTTTGTTTTAGTTAAGGACTTAGTAGATAAAGTTTCAGCAGACACTACTTTTTTACCCTTTTCATTGGAGCTATACCCTGCAGTTACAAACGAAATTGGATTTTGCATAAAAGAATTATCATTGGATTTTGACATTCTTTTTGATGATTCGCATCCAAGTCCAGACTTATCAGAGTGATGTCTTTGACTACTTACAAGGGCATTGAGAGCAGCCCTGCTGGATGCATACATGCAAATGCAATCCTCTTTTGGTTTGTTTTTTAATGTTTGATTTTCCTTTTCTAACGTTTGAAATCTTTCTGACAACTGTGAGAAGTCTTCTTTTAATTTTAGGAGTTCTTCACTTTCTAACCTTAGTCTCTCGACTTCCTCGGTTAGACTTGTAATGTGAAGTTTTAATGAAGCATTTTCTCCCACAATCTCATTTTTGATTTCATACATTTTTGCAAATTCTAATGATAGCTGCACTAGATAATCTTGTTCGGAATCGAAATGTGATTCCTCCGATTTGTCTATAATTTGATTGCTAGATGAGTTAGTGGACAATACCTCTGCTTCCTCAGCAGCTAGAGCTGATTCATTGGTTTCCTCAGCATCGTAGTCCGCATCAGCAAATTGATCTTCAGTGATGTTTGCCATTAGTACAAACAAAGCTTCTTCGCTATCTTCTTCTTCTGACGAGCAATAGAACTCTTCTTCATCAGCAATCTCTGTCCTGGTTAGCAGTGCCTTGGTTACGGCTTTAGCAGCGCGTCTTTCAAATCGTTGCTTCAGGCGATCTCGTTCTTCTTTGCTGACCTTCGGAAAATCATGCTTCAAGTGATCTGGAGAACCACACTCAAAGCAAGTTCTAATTTTTCACTCTATAGAGCGGTTAGAAGTTGATGATGTAATTTCTTTTACTTCCTTTTCGGCCTTTGCTTCATTCAGCATCCGTTGCATTTTCTTCATTTGTTCTTCCAGTTCATTGATCTTTAGATCAACTGCTTGTGTACCTGCACTGGAAGTTCCTTCTTTCGAGGGTGATGCTGGAGTGGGTCTTTCTGGTTTATAGAAAGATCTCTTTGTCTTGAATTTGTTGTAGTCCTTCTTAGCGAAGTATGCTAAATCCTCAGCGTTCCCAGCATAGTTTGAACCAGCTTGTGCTACAGCTGTTTCATTCTTCTTCGACTGATGTATAATAAATTCATGAGCTTTAAGTTGAGCAAATACCTCAGATGTAGTCATTTTGTTGAGGTCTTTCTCACTCAAGCTTGTTACTTTTGCGAACCAGTCATCTCTTGGATAGAGTTTGGAAATGATTTTATTGTTCATTTCCCCATTGTCATACTTCTTTTCAAGATTCCTTAGCTCTCCAATTATTGTATTGAAGCGTTCCTCCATGATTTGAATAGTTTCTCCTGCACGCATAGAAAAAGATTCATATTTATCTACAGCTACCTGTAGTTTGTTGCGTCTCATTTGTTCCGTTTCCTGAGAAGACTCGCACACGTAGTCCCACATTTCTTTAGCAGTTTCCATGTCAAGTGCCTTGTCTTTCATCAATTTTGGAAGAGAGTCAAGAATGAGTTTCTTTGCCACATGCTCTAGTTGAGCTCTCTTCTTGTCTTCACTGGTGTATTCGTCAAATGGTTTAGGAACCATTTCAGGTCTTGGGGGTCTTGGTTCTCCTCCAGCAGCATCTTCAGCACGTCCTTGTCCTATAAAAGTGTTAACTTTCATAATCTGGATAGGACCTCTTAACAGTATGTCAGCCATCTCAGGGTGTATGCTCTGAAGTTGTATGAGAGCCATCTTCTTCCAGGATGAGAAGTTCTCT